>JADKXX010010973.1:0-36048 GCA_017310255.1 Butorides virescens | reverse complement strand
TTTTTTTTTTTCCTCCTCCTTTTTTTTTTTCCTCCTCCTTTTTTTTTTTCCTCCTCCTTTTTTTTTTCCCTCCCCAGAGAACAGCACTAAGGCTTTTATTTACTAAATTCCTCCTCCTACCCTGCCGAACAGAAATGCTGACCTTCTCTTTCATTGTCACAATCAGAAAAAGAAGAAAAGGTGGCTGTATCCTTCGCGTCCCTTTCGGAGTGCTGGCTGCGCCCCGCGATTTGATCTGAACCTTTTCCTGTCCCAAAAGCAGAAGTAGGTGCAAGGTCACTCCAGGGGTCGGCTGTGGCCCATTAACACAGATCTGTTTTCACTCCTTCATCCCTGCACAAACAAAACCAGCCCCCAGACCTCCTGCACCACGGGGCTGAAACGTTCTCCGCCTCGCTTACCAGAATTCTTTGACCTTGAAATAAGCCCCCCCCCTGCCCCACAACCTATAAAATACGAAGGAACAGTTTGCTTTACTGCAGTCCCTGGCACGCAGCAGTTGGATAATCCTCGCCTGGGTTAAGTGTCCTGCTGTATCGCTGCCATTTCTATAAAAAGAAAAGTGAAGCCTGATCTCTTCTGCCCAAGTCCTCTTCTTCCCTCTCGCATTTTTCTGATTAAATGTGGGTGCTTCGCGGCGGAGCGTCAGATGCTGGGCGGCTGTGGCTGCGTTGGCTTCGGGACAGAGAGGGAGAAACCCAGGCCAGGCGCCGCTTGTGCTGGGGTCGTGGCCTGAACTGGCACAGCCTCTTTGGGACGCGAGGAACGGTGTAAACACGACATCTCGAAACTCTGCAGGAGGTGAAAACTCTGACTGTTTGAAACTGCCCCGTTGAGGTGTCAAAGGGGCATCTTAAAAATGCAGCGTTGAGGCTGGAACGTCTTGCTAAAGGTTATAGGGGCGAGGAATTGGCATATTGCAAAGAAAAATAGCTTTATACAGAGGTAAAGTATGGAAGTGTAGCTCTTTCCTGTAGCTGTATCCCAAAACTGTCAGTGAGGCTAAACCTGCAAACGTGATTTCATAGAATCATGTTTAGGTTTAGGTTGGCAAAGCCCTTTAAGATCATCAAGCCCAACGGGGTTCTCTAGCTGCAGTTTGGCCAGCGTATTGGATTGAAGAGCCAGAATTCCCTGGTTCTTTCGGTTTTGTTACGGTTCCAGACCTTCCTGGGCCGACGGACAGGGCAGCCCGTACCAATTCTTTGCAAATACGTAAAACTGGGCCTTGAGAAGCCGGCGCTGCTTGAGGCACTAAAACCAGAAGCCTTTTGCCAGTCCTCTGAGCTTTCACTTTGAACGTTTTTCTCCATGGAACTGCTTACGAGCGCTGCGCAGAGCCCAGGGGCCAGCACCGAGCCAGTGTGAGCTGGTGGGCCTCCATCTCCAGCCAACACCAACATTCCAACTGATTTGCAGATAGCTGGCACGGGAAACAGTGTGGGAAGAATATAAACGACTGACCCGGGCTTCGCTGGACAACCTTGAGCAGAATTTGCTGTCGGAGGGAGGTGGTTTGGCCAGCGGGCATCTCTCCCTGCTGGTTTTTAAGCTTCTGCTGTTGCCAGGTCTGCAGTTAATCTCTTGTCAGCCTCTTAACGTTTTGGTTTTGGGAGAAATCATCCTGGAGCAGCACTGAGGAGAAAGAAAAACAAAGCAAGGATTCTCATAAATAGAAACGTGTGGGGTTGCAGTCCGACAGACACGGGCGGTGTTTTAAAGTGTTCTGAGCCAAAGCTGTTTTCCTGGATAGAGTTTGAGGTCTTTTCACATAACTGACCCGACTAGCCGGAGGAAACCGGGTATTCAGGGCGTCGGGGTTTACAGTTAGCTTGTTGTAAGCCTTTTTGGGTGCTCTTGGACGTGAAACCACGGGAGCTGTTCCCCCCCTTGCCATCCTTTTTTATTAACCAGCCAGCCAGCAACCAAAACCCATCGTCTTTGTGAGTGTTGACCCGTCCCTCTCCCGCACCCGGCTGTGCAGGAGCAGCCCAGCGTCTCTGAAAATCCCCCTTTAGGGATTTTTGGCCCCTGGTTTCAGCCTCTCTTGGGCTTGGGCTGTTTGCAGCAGTTGTTGCTGATTTTAAAGGAGCTGGCAGTTCGCCTCTCACGCTTTTCCCGGGGGGTTATAGATCAGGGGGGTGGTTTTTATCTACAAGTTGTTTTCCCGTAAGGGTCTCCACCAGCGATGGACACTCAATGCCCTCATCACCTATGAAGCACAGGTGGCCAAACACAAGCAACCTCCAAACCCACTTTATTCCTGAAAAAAAAAAAAAAAAAAAAAAGCCATTTCCCTCCCCCAAAACGGTTCAGGTTGAAGCGGGGAGCGCACGGGAACAGGATCCCAGCGCTGTTTCTCTTGGGAGGGAGCTGATGGCCTTAGGAGACCTTTCCACCGCCACTGCGCCCAGCAAGGCTGAGCCCAGTGATGTAGGCGAAAGGTCAGACTTAGCGGCTTTCCGGATCAACCCTGCTCGCTAGGAGACCTCCCTGGCCCCGCAGCTCACGAGCGGCGCCTCCTAAACCAGCGCCTAAAGGCAGCTGGAGCCAGATCTTTCCTCTCTCGGTGCTTCCAGAGGAGAACCACAAAATTGGGGAGGGGTCTGGAGCCCCAGGCTGCTGGGGAGCGGCTGGGGGAGCTGGGGGGGTTCAGCCTGGAGCAGAGGAGGCTGAGGGGAGCCCTCATCGCTCCCTACAACTGCCTGAGAGGAGGGGGGAGCCGGGGGGGGTCGGGCTCTGCTCCCAGGGAAGGGGCGATGGGACGAGGGGAAATGGTCTGAAGCTGCACCAGGGCAGGTTTAGGTTGGACATTGGGAAAAACTTCTTCACCAAGAGGGCTGTCAGGCTCTGGAATGGGCTGCCCAGGGAGGTGGTCGAGTCCCCATCCCTGGAGGTATTTAAAAGAAGGATGGATGAGGTGCTGAGGGACAGGGTTTGGGGGTGGGATGGCAGGGTTAGGTTAAAGGTTGGGCTCCATGATCTTAAAGGGCTTTTCCAACCAAAGTGATTCTATGATTCACGGGCACGACCTGGCTCTAAACCGATTGGGGAGAAACAGGAGCTCCTTTGCACGCCGAAATGATCCGCCTGCAACATCCTGTAACATCCAGGAGGAAGGCTGACTGCCGGGGGGACGCACACACACCAAGGATGATGTTAAAACGCTTGAAACGGTGATTTTCATCTCCTGGGCTGCTGCTTAGGGGTTCCTGCAGGTAATGGAGATGGAGTCTCCGATTTGTTGTGTAGGAACCTTGCCCTCTCCATTGCAAGGTGGTTTGGTTTTTTAGGGTTGTGCAATTGAAGAATAAAATAATGATAGAACCCCCAAATTCAGAGAGTCAGAGCCCGGTGAACAGATGGATGTGATTCTTTGGCTTCCCAGGAGATGACTTTGGCTGAGGGCAGGCGGTCACGAAGCCAGAGGCCGCTTGCCCGAGCAAAACTGCGCGGTTTGGACCTTTCTCATTTTGGCCTTCAGCTTTTGCTCTCTGCAGCCCTGAGGAAGAACGGCATCCTATTGAGCAGGGAAAGAGTTCACCGTCGCGGGGTTTTATCCTCAAACTGTTGGAAAAAACAGTTTTTTTCCCAAACTGTTGGAACAAATGTGGAGGGGGGGGTTCCAAACTGTTGCCTCTCAGTGCGTGGAACAAGGGAAAAAAAACCCCCGAGAAGCAGCGGTGAGCAACAGAAAACTCATCACGAGGGGTTGGGGTTTTTTTGTCCCCGTGTATCCAACTTCTCACACGCCGCATGACCCCGCGTTTTGCCGCAGTCGGAAAGCGGGCGCGGGGCTGAGCTGGGCTCTAACGTTTTTGTTCCTTCTCTCCACAGAGCAGAGGCGCAGCTGTGCCGGGGGGCATCCCGTACCGCCGGCCCAATCATCCCAGGCCCACGGCCAAGCTCTCGGAAGAGGAAGCCAAAAGAATCGCCAGGATCTTCTCTGCTCAGCTGTCCAAGAAGGAATAGCGTCGGCGAGAGGTCGTCTGCGGCGGCTGCTTCCCGAGCCACGGCCTGACCCATCGGCAAACGCTGGGTCCTCCGGGGAGGAGGAGGTGGAAGCTGTAGGTTGCAGGCTCTGATTTTTAATTTACTTAATTGCTGTCCCACTAGAGGGACTTAAAGCCTGGTGGGCAACCAAGGGGAGCTGAGAGACGGCGTTTCTTGCAAGGGCAGGCTTCGGGTAACTGAGGAGCTGTTACCTCATCTCCAGATACTCCACGGCGGGGATTTATTCATGCAAAATGTTGCTAATGAACTTTTTTTTCTTGAGTAAACACAACGCATCCCATCCTTTTTCTTCAGCCAACGGATGGAGACCATCAGAAATCCCCCATCCCTTCGGCAGGCAGGGGTCTGCCGGCGCGGGCGCTGGTGGGGAGGGCAGATGAGCTCCCTCCCCAGTGGCCTTTCCAAAACAGTTGGCGGGAAGCACAATTTCCCAATTTCAGAGGAACGGATGCGCCCGAGGATCCTGCGAGGTACTGATGTGTGCACAGAAGGGGGTCGCTAGAGCTACGGAACTTTTATATTCTAAATTATTTTTGTACATTTTTATGCCGGGTACCTTTCGGATAACGGACTTGGATGCTAAACCGAGCTAAGTTATTTTTGTACTGCTCCCTGGTTGGTTGTGTTTCAATAAAATTCCCCTGGTTTCTCGTCGCCTGGTGCGAAGTCTCCCGCGGCCGGGGTCACGAGCCTGTCGTTAACGGGCGGAGGGGGCTCCTTCCAGGAGCAGGAGAGGACATCACAGAAATGCTTCCTGGAAGACGATGTGGCTGCGGGGAACGCATAAAGGTCGCCGCTTTGCGAAGTCATCGAATGTCACCGTGGAGCGCAGCCCGTGTGGGACGAGTCGGATCGCGGAGGCGAGCCAAGGCTCCAAATCAGAGCTGCTTTTCAAGCTTTGAATTCAGGATTTAAGAAACCGAAGCGTCAGCAGCCCTTTTGTTTCCTCCCACCTCTGCAGTTTTGTTTTCCACAGGGGAAATCCTTAATTTGCCGCTAATGCATCTCACCCGTGCTGGGGAGCAGGAGTTTCACCCCGGTGGTAAAACCTGCCCTGCCGAGCCTCCTGCCAGCTCCTCCGCACCCAGCGTCCCGGGCTTCCTTCTCCCGCTGCTGATCCCAGCAGCATCTCCCAAGAAAACCAGGTGGGATGGTGGCTGCGTTGGGGACGCGGTGACAGCGGAGGTGATGATGTTGGCTCCTGAATTAGAGCTGAGGCGGGAGATAAACGGCTTCTTCCTCTTGCATTTAGGTCAGTGAAGGAGCACGGGCCGGCCGGCTGGGAAAACCAGACGGAAACCAGCGGGAAAGGGGTGCGGGCACCCAGCACCCGGCCGGGCTTCTGCCTTGAGCCCCATCGACGGAGCAAAGGTGGCCTTGGGGAGCCAAACCAGCTCGGAACCCCTCTCTGGGTGCTCACGTGCAAGCGCAGAGGCTTTCTGCATGGGGGCAGGGACGCGTGCTCTTTCGCGAGCTCGTCCCTTGGGGCTTTGTGCCTGTAGCGCTAAATCCCTCAAAGGTTGCTTTTTAAGAAAAAAAAAAAAAAAAGGAGGAAAAGGGGCATTTCTTGAGCTGTCACCCCCACCCTTGGCCTCCAACCCTGACTCCCAGCCCTCCCGGCAGCGCCTTTGCCTCGTCTGCAGACCCGGCGCGCGGCCACGTTCAAAAAGTCGTGGGTTTTGTTGCGGGGAGCAGGAACATCGGCGGGATTTTACCGAGGGCCCCTGTCCACGTGAGCGCGGGGGGCACGTTACACCAGGAGGAAATCCCGCCGGTAAACAAGCTCGGCAGCTGCCCGGGCTGAATTACGGCTGCAGGGGCCAAAGGGGCCCAACCTGCCCGGTGGGAGGGGTGCTGGGCCCTGCTCTGCCTCCCCAGCCGCTCGCTTTTACCGCCTTGGGCAAGCGTTTCCTTCCCAAGCGCGTTTGGGTTAAAAAAAAAAAAAAAAAACCAAAACGAAATGACGCCAAGGTCCCAGTGGTCCCCAAACGGGCAGGACCACGTTGTTGGGTGCTGCTGGCCCACAGCTTTGCTCCCACCATGGGTGCTGGTGGTCTGGGCAGGGCCCCCCCCACCCATGCCCGAGCCCTGGAGGCGGGGGGGGGGGGGGGGGGGGGGGGGGGGGAAGGTCCGCCCCCCCCGCCCGGGGCCCCCCCCCGCCCTCGGCTTAAATCCCCTCCCCGCCCCCCGACCCCGCCCGGGTGCTATAGGGGGGGGGGGGGGCCAATCGGGGCGCTATATAAGGGGGGGGCCAAGGCGCCGGCTCTCAGGGCGATGGCTGCGCTGAGAGGGGTGTGAGGCGGCAGCCGGGACGCGGTGCCGAGGTCCCTAGGGTGAGGCCCCCGGGGTCGGCAGGGGGGGGAGACGCTTTCACCGAGCACCCCTGGTTTGGGCTGGGTGGGACAGGGAGGGGGTGGGCATCGGTGAATCGCTCGGGCTGAGCGAGGAAGCCCCGTGCCTCAGTTTCCCCATGGATGAAGGCAAGGAAACGGGGCAGGATTTGGCTTTCGGGGTTGTCCCAAGGCAGCCAGAGCCAGGGTGGCACAGGGGCACCGCTGGCCCTGCACCAGACGCCGGCTCCCCAACCCCTTTCCTTCCAGCCCCTCCGCCACGATGGTGGGTCTGAAGCCCCCCGAGGTGCCCCCGACAGCTGCCATGAAGTTCGTCAGCGCGGGGATGGCCGCCTGCATCGCCGACCTCTGCACCTTCCCCCTGGACACCGCCAAAGTGCGGCTGCAGGTACGAGCCACTGCCCCCCCCAACCCCCCAAAAAAAATCCCATGGGTGCTCGAGACCGCCCAGAGCAGGCAGCAGTTTTTTGGGTGGGGGTGGGGGGTGGATGGAGGGCAAGATGACACAGCCAGTGTCCCACAGATCCAAGGCGAGGTGCGGATCCCCCGGAGCACCGGCACCGTGGAGTACCGGGGTGTTTTGGGGACGTTGAGCACCATGGTGAGGATGGAGGGACCCCGCAGCCTCTACAGCGGGCTGGCGGCCGGGCTGCAGCGCCAGATGAGCTTCGCCTCCATCCGCATCGGGCTCTACGACTCGGTGAAGCAGCTCTACACCCCCAAGGGCGCCGAAAGTGAGTGTCCAGGCACCCCCCGGGCCCCTGCGCGCACCCGGAAACCCTCTCCCGGAGGGGCACAGCCCACCCCGAGGGGAACAACCCCGGGCTGAAAAACCCCCCGGGGTGAAAAACCCACCCTGAGGTGCACGGCTCCCCCAAGATGCACCCTTGGCTACGGACGCCCACCACTCGCCCTGGGTGTCCCCACTCGCCCCAGGGGGGGTCCCCACAAAGCCGGGGGTCCCCGAAGAGGTGGGGGGTCCCAGCGCCTGTCCCCTTCAGGCACAGGGCTGGCGGCACGGGTGCTGGCGGGCTGCACCACAGGGGCGGTGGCGGTGACGTGCGCCCAGCCCACCGACGTGGTCAAGGTCCGGTTCCAGGCCAACGGGGCGCTGCCCGACTGCGCCCGCCGGTACAGCGGCACCGTGGATGCCTACCGCACCATCGCCAGGGAGGAGGGCGTCCGCGGGCTCTGGAGAGGTAAATGGGGACAGGGATGGGGTTGACATGGGGACAGGGGGGCTGGGGCACCCACCCAGGGTGCTCCAGGAGGGGATGTGACCCCCCCGTCCCCAATGTCACCATCCTCCTGCGCAGGGACGTTGCCCAACATCGCCCGCAACGCCATCATCAACTGTGGGGAGCTCGTCACGTATGACCTCATTAAGGACGCGCTGCTGCGGGCGCAGCTGATGACGGGTGAGGAGGGCGCGGAGGGGGACGCAGCCGGGCGTTGTCCCCGTCCCCACCACCCTCACCAGCCCCCCCCCCCCCCCGGCTCTGCCCTACAGACAACGTCCCCTGCCACTTCGTAGCCGCCTTCGGGGCTGGCTTCTGCGCCACGGTGGTGGCCTCACCGGTGGACGTGGTGAAGACACGGTACATGAACGCCGGCCCCGGGCAGTACCGAAACGCGCTCAGCTGCCTCCTGGCCCTGCTTATGCAGGATGGGCTCGCCGGCTTCTACAAGGGGTGAGTTTGGGGATGCCCCCCCCCCCGCCCCCTAAATGTGCCAAAACAGCAGGCAGGGCTGTGGGGACCGCAGGGATGTCCCCACCAACGCTGCTTTTCCTGGCACAGGTTTGTCCCCTCCTTCCTGCGGCTCGGCTCCTGGAACGTGGTGATGTTCATCTCCTACGAGCAGCTGCAGCGCGCCGCCGCGCTGGCCTGGCCGGCCCAATCCTGACCCCCCCCCCAGCCCCTCTCGTCAGCGTTGACGAGGCACCGGAGTAAATTATATTAATTGCTGAAGCGGCAGGGGAGCAGCGATGCCGAATTCCACCCGGGACCGACGGGGACCGGCAAGAGGGAAGGAGAAACGACGCTGGTTGCGGTGAAACGTGGGAGAAGGGAGGCTTCCAGAAAAGAAAAGTTGAGGGAGGAAGAAGAAAAAAAAAAGTTTTATCATTTTTTCCAGCTGGGAAGAGCATCACTTCCCGGCAGCGGTGGGAACAAGGCGAGGTGTGCGGGCAGGTGCCGGGGGATGCGGTGATTCCTGTTATTCCTGACTGATGCTTCCAATAAACGGCCCCTATGGGGTCTGATCGCAGCAGGGCGCCCTTGCTTTGTTTTTGGGGGGTTTAGGGTCATTTTCAGGCCCCTGGGGTGCTGCTGGAAAAGGCAACCCGGGCCTTAACCGAAAGCAAAAGGCATTTGGCTTCTCAGGGTGTCACGTGCCATCAGGGATCGGCTTTTGGGGTTCAAAAACCCCCTCCCTGAGGCCCAAAAGCCTCCCTGCCTTCGGGGCCGGCTTCTGCACCACGTTCGTTGCCAACCTCGGCGAAGATGAGGTAGAGGAGCGCTGCTGCGCTGACCCCCATCCCGGCCGCTCCATGAGCGCAGCGAGGCCTTGCATCAATCCTGTGCTCTTTCCTGCCCCGGATTTGTGGCCTTTCCCTCGCCTCCCTGCGCAGGGTCGTCATTCCCACACATGAGCTGAGCTGGGAATGCTCCAAACCCCCCCCCCAAAAAAAATCTTCCATCACCCTCCACCACGCTGTGGTGCCGCTGTTGCGGGGCGGCAGCGATGGAGAAGAGTTGGGAGAGCAAGGTGGTGCTGGTCCCCAGAGGCATCTGCCTCAAGGGTGCTGGGTTTTAGGGTGCTCGGTGCTGGGAGCAACCGGCCACAGCGCTGGCTCCAGAGCTTTATTGGGAAAGGCACCATCCCCTAGGAGAGGAGGGCGTTTTTTAGGAGCATTTTCTTGTCCGGCGTCAGCTTCTTGGGAAAGGAGATGTTGAAATATATGAGGAGGTCACCCTTGCGCTGGGGGTCCTGGAGCAGCGGCATCCCCTCCCCTGGCACCACTTTGCAGTACTGGGGGCTGCGGAGCGAAGGAGGGGGCTGAGAGGAGCCGTGGGCTGAGCCCAAAATGGGGACGTGTCCACCCGCCAAGCCCTGAGCTTCTGAGGGGGTTCAGGGCTCCCCCAGCTTCACCCGGGGGCCTGGCCTCCTCTTCCAGCCTTGCAGCCCCCGGTTCCTGGCCGTGCCGGCCGCACCATCCTGCTCCACCTCCCCCAGCTACACCAAGTCCCCTCCCTGCCACTGCCACCAGCAACACGGCCCCAGACCAGAGGAGTAGCCCGGGGCGGGCATCCTCCTCCTCCTCCTCCAGGCTGGAACTGGGAGGTCCCAAACCTGCTGGAAAAGCACCCCAGTAATTCAGGGAAGCACCAAGCTCTTGCCGAGGAGAAGAGGCCAGCGCTGAGGGTCCCCCCAAGCGCCCAGTCACCTCCACGGCCACCCAGCTCCACAGAAAGGCCCCGCTCCGACGGCCTGAGCCCACCCACCAGCCGCTTGCCCCGTGGTGCTTACTCCACGATGTCGTTGATGGGGATGTTCAGCAGGCGCCCGTCCAGCGTCCTCACCTCCACCGTGCAACCGATCAGCGCCTGCGAGGGAGGGAGCGGGACCCGGAGCTGCGGTGGCAGCCCCAGAGGGCTCCGTGCCCCCCACTTGGCTCTTTACCTTTCCCAGGGGGATGGTGGCCATGTAAGTGAGGTCATCGTTGGCTCTTTTAAACCTCGGGTGGAGTTTCTCTTGGACAACGAAGGTGATGTCGGCTGGAATGACGTTAGGGCCCTGAAAATCGAGGGGAGGGGGGAAATGAAGATACCTGCAAACGGTTTGGTGTAACCCAAGTGATTTTACAGAGGGCAAGGTGAGGCAAATGCCCGGCCCTCTGTGGCTGCTTTCAGCTGGCTGGGGAGATGGGAATAATTTTTCTTCCTTTAAGAAAAAAAAGTCTTTGATGAAAGACTCCTGGAAAATCAGAGCGGGTTTTGCGAAGGTGATGACAGGCAGAAAATCATCCCTTTCAATTATTAATTTTTATCTGTCTTAAGGCAGATCAGGGCAGAAAGGGCTCCTCAGAGCGTGTCTGAGCATGGTGACGCTGAATCGCCCCCTTGGCCGTGCCACCGACTGCCCACAGCCTGCAGGATCGGGAAACCTGCCAAGAGTGTGCAGTCCCCAGGAAACCTGGCCCAGAACTTCACGTCAGGGTCATTACCTGGTCTCCTTCCTTCTCGAAGGTGATCCTGGTGCCCTGCTTCCACCCTGGCTGTACCTCAATCGTTAGGATCTTATCTCTGATGGTGCTCGTTAGACCGTCTTCATTCATCACCTGGGGGGTGGACCTGGGATTAGAAGAGCTGGGTCCTGTGCAGAGAGACAGGACCTGGGATGTGTCCAGCCACCACCTCTCTGGGCAACCTGGGCCAGGGTCTCACCACCCTCACTGTAAACAATTTCTTCCTTATATCCAGTCTAAATCTACCCTGGTTTAGTTTAAATCCACCACCCCTTGTCCTGTCACTACAGGCCCTGCTAACAAGTCTGTCCCCCCCTTTCTTACCAGCCCCAGTTCAGCCCTGACCGGCCGCACTCAGCTCTGCCCGCAGCCTCCTCTTCTCCAGGCTGAGCACCCCCAACTCTCCCAGCCTTTCCCCATCACAGAGGGGTTCCAGCCCTTGGACCATTCCTGTGGCCTCCTCTGGCCCCGCTCCAACAGGTCCATGTCTGTCCTGCGCTGGGGACCCCTGAGCTGGACGCGGGGCTCTGGGGGGGTCTCCCCAGAGCAGAGCAGAGGGGCACAATCCCCTCCCTTGCCCCGCTGGCCACGCTGCTGGGGATGCAGCCCAGGGCAGGGTTGGCTTCTGGGCTGCCAGCGCCCATGGCTGGCTCATGGCCAACTTTTCACTCCCTGGTATCCCCAAGACCCTCTGGGCAGGGCTGTCACTCCCCCGAGGGACAACACAGAGAAGTGATCTGTGACACCAAGGTGCCTGAAGTGAGAGGGTTATAACCACGCTGCTCATCCAGCTGCGTGCGAGCGAGGACGGCTCGTACTCCACAGCAAGGCAGCTGCGGGTAGAAACGGGATCAGATCGAGCAGGAGAAACTCAGGGCGATGAGGACAGCAAGAGGAGGGATGCAGGCCACTGCGAGCAGAAAGGAGACACAGCCCACTGTGAAAATGAAACCACAGCGTGCTCCCCAACTCGGCCCCGCTCCGAAATCAGCCCTGCCTTCCCACCAGCTCTCGCATCGCCTCTCGTGCTGAATTCCTTTTGGAGAGAGGAGGGTACCGGTCTGGATCCTGCTGGTGTTTGTGCTCAGTTTGGCTCAGATCCCTCTCCACGGCACAGGTGTAGAGTGCTGCAGTCTGCTGAGCCCCCTCCAAGTGGGACCAGCCCTAAAGCCTCAGGCTCCGCTGCTGAAACGTCCTACACTGAGGGGAGTCCAGCCCAAAATTCGCCACCCTGCCGAGGGCGCTCCCCCTTCACCCCCACTGCCCCTACCCTGCGGGAGATTTTAATCTTCTTGGTGCAGCCATAGAACAGGTCTTCAAGGGAGAGGTAGAGATCCCGCACAATCGGGGGGTCTTGCTTCATCGCTCCTCGTCCTCGCAGCCCTCCGAAGGGCAGGATCAACTCTGAGCCATCCTCAGCAAAGAACTCTGCACGAGCGAGCAGAAGGGGGGGGTCACCTCACTCGGATCAGAGATCGGAGGGGGTCCCCTGGGGTTTCCTTATCGCAGAAGCTGAGCACCCCAAATATGCCACCCAGAAACCTCCCATCTGCTTCTGCCTGGGACCACCTTCCTCCCCCAGCTGAAGTGTTTTCATCTTGTTTACGGCAGCCTTGCCAACCTGACCCCTCTTCTTGATGGAAATCCTCCCAGAAAAGGGTCACAACGGTAGCTGAGGAGAGCCAAGAGCCTGACCGTGCACCCCCAAGACTGGGGGAAGGCAGGATCTAACCTCCAAGCACTGGGGACCAGCAGCACCAGAGGGGGACCCGCGAGGGGCTGGACAGGGAAACATCCCCGTAAGGCTTAAAGCTCAGAGCTGGCGGTGGCCATTGCAACACAGCGGCCACAAACGGGGCCTGGGCCACCTCCCAGAGCCCCCCTACCTACCCGCAAAGGGGTTGTCTCCACCAAAGAACTCCTTGAAGACTTTGTCGGGGTTGTTGTGAAACACATAGCCGACGGTCCAGGGGTTCTCGCCACCAAACTCCAAGGGGATGCCGCCTTTGAGACCCTCTTCTCCAAATTTGTCGTAGATGCCTTTCTTCATGGCTTTAGAGAACAAGGGGGAGTTGGGAACGGCCACGTTCTCCTCCCATGCTGGGGGAGAACCTGAGATCCAGGCTTTCCCTGGGCGGAGACTGGAGAGGGGGTCCCCTACTGCCTTGAGAACAGCAAATTGGGATGGAAGTGGGGATATGTGTCGGCAATCAGCCTAGCTGCGGGGTGCAGGGCTGATGCCACCTCCCTGGGTGTGCCAGCAAGTGGGGATTCAGCCCTTGCACACCTCTGGCCGGAGCAGAGATGTTTCACCCCCGCTCCAGCCCCTCCTGCCCCTAAACTCCATGGAAGAGAACCGTCCCCCCACTTACGGTCGCTGAGCACATCGTAGGCCTCTGCCAGCTGCCTGAACCTCTCCGGCGCCCAGGGCTCCTTGCATTTTAACGGATGGTTCTTCAAGGCCAGTTTCCGATAGCTACGGAGGGAAAAGAAGGGGAAAGGAGGGAAAAGGAGGGGAGAGCCCAGCCTCACAGCCAACCCCGGGGTGCCAGACCCCCCCTAGGCCAGGCTGCTCCCTCACAGCTTCTCCCAGGCCCTTTCCCCCCCCCCTCAGGCCCCTGCTGTGGAGAGGCAGGGGAGGCAAAGGGCAGCCACGCACAAGGCCGCCCCTATTCCCCCCACCCGGTCCCCCCCACCCCAGCAGGGTCCCGTCCCCCCCAAAAGGGCCAAGGCCCCTCACGCCTTCTTGATGTCGGCGTCTGTGGCGCCGCGGCCCAGCTGCAGCACGGCGTAGTAGTCCTGCCCCATGGCGGCCCGCTCCGCCGTTGCTATGGACACCGCGCCACTTCCGGTCGTCCCGCGCGGGGCACGATGGGAGTTGTAGTTCGCCCCCTCACACGCCAGCCCCCGCCTCTCACGTTGTCGCTGGGTTTTTGTTTTGTCGTTTTGTGGTATTTTTGTTTGGGTTGTTTTTTTTTTAAACACACAGCAGTTTTCTTGGAAAATTTCTTTTCCACACAAGCGTTATCAAACCAGTCGCTTTATTTCAGTCCCTATCACAGTACAGTGGCCATCATCACCCCCACCTCCAATTTATTTTTATTCCCTGCCTTCCCCCTTCCTCAGAAACAGCACTTTTTCAGCAGTAGGGGAAAAAAAAAAAATATTGTTGCAACACAAGATCCTCCCTAACACCCCAGAGCCGCTCTCCAAATTAAAAACGATCAAAGTTGTGCTGTAATAAGAAATAATTATCTGTCACCAAAAAACCCTGTAGAGAGCCTGGTCATCACAAAAAACTTCTCTATACCTCAGAAACTTCTATACACACACATCTCAAACACGCTGTGCGGGAAAATAAGCTTGGAAGAGCTATTTTGACACGTCTCTCTCCACTATGCAGCTGATCCAAGCGCTTAAATGTCGGAAAGTTGGTATCTCCTCACTATCCCGTCTCTACAGCATGTGTAAATTTGCTTCTCCCAAGAAGCGACCTGAAAAAAAAAAGGAAAAAAAAAAAAAACCATTAGTTAAGCTGAGTATCTCTCAAGTGGCAGTTAAATGTAAAATTTGGGTACTTATTTAGAGAGATCAGCTTTCCTTTTAGACGTTTACAGAGGGAAGAGAGGTGGGTGTCTCCTGAAACAGTGTTAGTGATGCCTTAAGGGTTAAAGTTAGCAATGTTGTAAGCAGCCTACATGCATAACACTTAGGCCTTGCTGTCTAGTTTGCTGATGCTTTGCTAAAGTCAGTAGTTACTTAGTAGATTTATAACCTTATTAAAGGATGGGAGGAATCGGGAGAGGATAAAGTAAGAAAGATAATGACGATTTGTCAAGGCTGCTTGACCAGGAGGAACGAGAACAAACGGCACATGGAAGATAAAGGAAGAGAAGTAACAGATGGACAGTTGGCAGGACGTGCTGGCCTTGAAAGATGAAAAATTAAAAGTGAGGAAGATGTTTTGCCTTCATCCAAAAGACCCCCAGATGCAACCACCAGAACAGATTGCCCATGTGTAAAAAGGAGGGACAATACATTAATGGTTTCTTAGAACTCTCCACCTATTCCTAGAAATAATTTGTATGACCCATGAATATTCACATAGAACATGTATTTAAACTGTAAGAGATAGTACAGAGGGATGCACGCTTGGTGAAGCGATGCCCCGTCCATCCAGCGCCGTGAATAAAGAATGCCTGCCTTTTAACACTACACTAGTGTTACGAGGATTATTCCCGATTTTAGTGACAGTTTTGGTGACCCAGATGGGACAGCGCTTGTGAATATCAACAGAACTGCAGGATCACGGGACCTCCAGTTGGCACCGAGGGATTCTTGGGGAGAACCTCTGATCCCCAGACCGAAGAATTCCGAGCAAGTCCCCTGGAAAGGTAATAAGGCATTCTTTTAAGAAGTCTTACTGATGCCTTAAGGGTTAAAAGACCCCCAGATGTAAGTGGCTTACATGCATAAGACTTAGGCCTTATTGTCTAGTTTGCTGATGCTTTGCTAAAGTCAGTAGTTACTTAGTAAATTTAGAAACTTATTCAATGACAGGAAGAATTGGGAGGGGATGAAGCAAAAAGATAATAACGATTTGTCAAGGTTGAACAAACGGCGTATAGAAGATAAAGGAAGAAATGTAACAGATGGACAGTTGGCAAGATGTGACTTAGAGAAGGGGTTGAGTGAGTCTTAGTAGGTAAGATGCTGTGTTATAGTTGTCTAGATTGCTGCGTAGCCCAGAGAACCAAATTGATAGATAGTGCTCAAATGTTTTTCTAACTATTGTGCGAACTAACTGACGCGGGAAGATTTGTGGCTCCTTACGAAGGACAGTTTTTGATAAGAACCAGGAGTTTACCTTAAGAACTGGTCTACACCAACCCTGCAGTTTGGGCAAGATCCAAGGAGCAACTGAGTCTGCGCAAGAACAAGGGGTTACTCACGGTGACGAAGAGGAGCCAGCAGCCTTCATCCCCACGACCCCCCAACGACCACCACAAGGAGGCAGTGAGCAAGCGCAGTGGGGAGGGACTTATGGAAATGACCTCCTGAAGCTAATTTTAATACAAAGCGGGGACAGGTTATGCATATGTATAGACATATTGGGAAAGTTCATGCATATGTAACACTTTGCTACATATAAACGGGGCAAGTTGCCGCTTGGAGGTGTGCACGCTAGGTGGAGCGATCCCCCGTGCATCCGGCGCCGTGAATAAAGAATGCCTGCCTTTTAACACTACATTGGTGTTATGAGGTTCATTCTTCCCGATTTCGGTGACGGTTTTTGGCGACCCAGATGGGACAACACTTGTGAATCTCGACGGATCCGTGGGATCACAGGACCTCCAGCCGGCACCGAGGGATTCTCGGGGAGAACCTCTGATCCCCGGACCGAAGAATTATAAGCAAGTCCCCTGGAAAGGTAATAAGGCATTCTTTTAAGGGGGGTAACGGAGTCCCCTTTTGAGATGTGGGTTCAAGTCCCACCAGCCTGCTTATAAGACGCGGTGAAAGCTACACAGAGTTGGGCTGAGAGGTACCTCTACGGGGTTGGAGTCCCCACAGGTAACGCCTGCCTATAAGACGCGGCGAAAGCCTCGCAGGGTTAGGCTAGGGTCCCGGGAAAGGATAGGTCCCAGAGGGAGCTTCAACAGGGGTTGGGGTCCCTCTGACTAGTGCCTGTGATAGTGCACGATCACACCCACTAGTCTCTTGGGAAAATGGGTACGTTTCTGAGTAAGAAATCTGTCCCACAAAGAACACCTTTGGGACATATTTTGAGACACTGGAAAGATCTGGGAGGTGATCCTCTGATTCAGAAACAATTAATTGAATATTGCAATCATTGGTGGCCAATGTATAGATTGGAAAGTGGGGAGAAATGGCCAGAAAACGGGACGTTGCAATACAATACCATCTTACAATTAATGTTGTTTTGTAAAAGGGAAGGTAAATGGAATGAAGTGGCATATGTTGATTTGTTCTTTACGTTGCGAAACCACCCGGAATGGCAGAAATGTTGTGGGATATACCCACGGGATTGTATGGCAATGGTTTTGAAAAAAGAAAAGTGCGGTGAGAACTTGAGAAAGTGTTGTTCTACTTGTGATATTGATGAAAATTGCCTAAAAAGGGGGACAGAGGAGGAGGATATTGAATTAATGGTTGCGCCTCATCAGAGAAGGGGTCGAGGGGTTCAAAATCCAGAGGCTGAAAGTCCTTCTGCTCCTCTTCTGGGAGAAAAAGCAGAGGGATTTAGCCCAATTGCAGGAAGAACACAGGGAAGGAAAGGGGAAGCAGGAGCGGCTCCTCTCCAAGCCCCTCTCCGAGAAGGAGTAGGAAATGATGGTCCGGTGCTGGTAAAAGTTCCTTTCTCAATTACTGATTTAAGATCATGGAAAGAGATCGCAGGTCCCTATTGGGAGGATCCCGAAAGAGTAGCCAAGGCAATTGAAACAATAATTAGAACTCAAGATCCTGACTGGAATGATTTACAAGTGATATTGGATACTTTGCTTGATGAAAATGAAAAGAAAATGGTATTGAATGCTGCCAGAAAACAGGTGGAGGGAGTACATGCTAATGGGGATTTACAGGGGACAGTGGAACAGAATTTTCCATCCACAAATCCCGAGTGGGACCCTAATCAACCGGGACCCAGAGGAATGTTGACTAGATATCAGAGGTGGATTTTATTTGGTGTAAGACATGCAATGCCATTGCCAAAAGCAATAAATTGGTCAAAAATTTATGAAGTAAGACAAGAACCAAATGAGTCCCCTTCAGCCTTTATGGAAAGGCTGAAGGTGACTGCTAGAAAATATATCAATTTGGATCCAGAAAACCCAGAAGAAGCAGCACAATTGGCCCCTCTATTTATGAGTCAATCGGCCTCAGACATTAGAAAGAAACTCCAAAAACTGGAAGGACCCAAATCTAGAGATTTGGGTACAATGCTTGATGTAGCTTGGACTGTATATAATAACAGAGAAAAAAAAAGAGAAGTGAGACAAGCACGGAGAGATAGAAAATTACTGGAGGTCCTAATTCAGAATAATAGAAGAGGTAGGGGAAGAGGACGGCAAATGAATATTGGAGAAAGGAGGAAGGTAAATTCCCGATTGGCAGAAGATCAATGTGCTATTTGTAAGGAACATGGGCATTGGAAAAGGGAATGCCCCAGAGCTGGGGAATCAAATTGATGACCCTGGATGAAGAATCACGAAGAGGACCGGGGGAATCAACCCTAGCTGAACCCCTGGTTACACTGAAGCTGGGGAATGAAGAAATAGAACTTTTAATAGACACAGGGGCCACTTATTTGGTATTGAATACATGTAAAGGGAAATTTAGTCACAAATCAGTAGATGTTGTTGGTGCGACAGGGCAAAAGAAAATCAGCCTTTCCTAAAGCCGCTAAAGTTTAAATTGGGAAAACAGTGGGTATCTCACCAGTTTCTGTATATGCCTGAATGTTCATTACCTTTGTTAGGACGGGATCTATTAAGCAAATTAAATGCACAAATAACTTTCAAGGATGGAGAAATTAAGTTACTAATACCAGAAGCTATAGAGGCAAGAGTGTTTATGTTACAGGATTCCCCTAGAGAAGAACAGATTCCAGAAGAAGTGGAAAATGCAGTAATTCCTCTGGTTTGGGCAAGCAGAGTTCCGGGATGATCTAAGTTGGCAGAACCGGTAAAAGTGACTTTAAAACCTGGAGCTAAGCTGGTAAGACAAAACCAATATCCTATTAAGTGGGAAGCTCAAAAAGGATTAGAGGGGTTAATTATAAAATTTTTAGAATATGGGCTACTGGTAGAATGTGAATCAGAATATAACACTCCTATATTACCAGTAAGGAAATCCGGAGGCAAGGAATATCGTTTAGTTCAGGATTTAAGGGCCATAAATAGTCCAAGATATACACCCAGTAGTGGCTAATCCACATACTTTACTGACCTCTTTAAAGGAGGAACACAAATGGTTTACTGTACTAGATTTAACGGATGCCTTCTTTTGCATACCTCTGGATAAAAAGAGCCAAAGCATATTTGCTTTTGAATGAGAAAGCCCCACCACAGGACGAAAAACGCAACTCACATGGACTGTACTTCCACAAGAATTTAAAAATAGCCCTACGATATTTGGGAATCAGGTGGCAAAAGAATTAGAGCTATGGAAAAAAACAGAACCAAGAGAGAGGTATATTGTTACAGTATGTGGATGACATTCTGATAGCAGCAGAGAGTAAAGAAGAATGTTTTGAAATGACTATCAATTTACTAAATTTTCTAGGCCAAGGAGGATATAGAGTATCCAGGAGGAAAGCACAAATAGGAAAGGAAGCAGTGATTTATTTGGGATTTGAGATATCTCAAGGACAAAGACAACTCAGAAACGAAAGAAAAGAAGCCATTTGTCAAATTCCCGAACCCAGCAGCCCGAAGGAATTGAGAGCTTTTCTGATGATGATTGGATGGTGTCGATTCTGGATTCTGAACTATGGTCTGTATGTGAAGCCACTATATGAAGCTTTAAAAGAATCTAAAGATCGGTATTTGATTTTGACACCTGAATGTCAAAAATCATTCAGAGAACTTAAAAGGGCATTAATGATGGCCCCTGCATTGGGTTTACCTGATTTGACCAAACCTTTTGAGCTTTTTGTACATGAAAGGCAACATCTGGCCCTTGGAGTGCTGGCACAATGGTTGGGATCCTGGAAGCGACCGGTGGGATACTTTTCCAAACAACTCGACAACGTGAGTAAAGGATGGCCGGGAGGTTTGCGTGCTGTGGCAGCAACGGTTTTGCTGATCCAAGAAGCTCAAAAATTGACTGTGGGTCAAAAGATGGTGGTATATGTACCACACATGGTAATAAGTGTCTTGGAGCAAAAGGGGGGTCATTGGCTATCCCCCAGCAGAATGCTGAAATATCAGCTTGTTTTATTGGAACAAGATGATGTGGAATTAAAAACCACAGCAATTGTTAATCCAGCAATGTTCTTGTCAGCAGAAAACCCGATGGGAAACTTAGAACATGACTGCCTGTTAACTATCGAACAAGTCTATTCCAGCAGACCAGACCTGAGAGATGAACCCCTGGAAAATCCTGATCTGGAATTGTTTACAGATGGAAGCAGCTTTGTGCAAAAAGGAAAGTGAATGGCTGGATACGCTGTCGTCACCACCACCACGGTATTGGAGTCTGGGACCCTGCCTGCAAATACCTCAGCACAGAAAGCAGAATTGGTGGCTTTAAAGCAGGCTCTGCGAATGGCAGAAGGACAAAGGGTAAATATTTGGACTGATTCCAAATATGCATTTGGTGTGATCCATGCTCATGGAGCTATTTGGAAGGAGAGAGAGGACTGCTATCGGCCCAAGGATCATTGATAAAGTATAAAGAAGAAATTCTCCAACTTCTGGAAGATGTGCAGAAACCAAAGGAAGTGGCGGTAATGCATCGCAAAGCTCATCAATTCGGGCAGACGGCTGTAAATATAGGTAATCGATTGGCAGATAAAGCTGCAAAGGAGGCTGCAACACAAGGTATCCTTGCATTAGTACCAGTAAAACAGGTAAAAATTCCAAACTCAAAATCAAAATATAATAAATTGGATGATCAATTAGCACAACAATTGAAAGCATCACAAAATACGGAAGGATGGTGGGTAACGCCAGAAAAACAGGTAATAGTAACCCCACAAATTATGATAGAACTTGCAAAAGAAAAACATGAGCAAACACACTGGGGTGTAGATGCTATAGTTTCAAGTTTGAAAACATCTGTAGTGTGTGTAGGGACGACAGAATAGTTAAATCAATAGTAGCTAAGTGTCCAATTTGTCTTAAAAATAATCCCCTGAATCAAAAGAAACCACCCTTAGGGGTAACAAAACAAGGAAATTCTCCCGGAGATTACTGGCAAATTGATTTTTCTGAGTTACCTAGACAAAATGGATATAGGTATTTGTTAGCGCTGATTGATACATTTTCAGGATGGCCAGAAGCTTTCCCTTGCCGCACCAACAAAGCTAGAGAAGTAGATAAAATATTGTTGAAGGAAATAATACCAAGATTTGGGGTGCCAATAGAAACGTCCTCTGATAGAGGACCACATTTTGTGGCAAACATGGTTCAACAAATTAGTAAAATTTTGGGTATAAAATGGGACCTACATACCCCCTGGAGACCACAATCAAGTGGAAAAATTGAGAGGATGAACCAAACATTGAAAAGAGAAGTAAAATCTGTCAAGAAGTGTCTTTAAAATGGCTGCAAGCCTTACTACTAGCCCTCTCGAGAATTAGAATCCAACTGAGATCTAAGGATGGTCTAAGTCCATATGAAATTTTGTACGGCAAACCTTACCAAACTCCTCTCATCCCAGGGGATATGAAGGTAGCAGGGGAAACAGATTTGAAAGTGTATTTGATTTCTCTAGGAAAAGTCCTTGGAGCCCTCTGAAGATACATTGTGCTGACCAGATCGCTTGCCTTGGATACACCTGCACATCAGTATCAGCCAGGTCATCTTGTGTACATAAAGACAGGGAACTCTGAACCACTGCAAGAGAAGTGGAAGGGATCCTTCCAGGTACTGTTAACAACTTATACTGCAATTAAAGTAGAAGGAGTGGAATCGTGGATGCACTACACTCGAGTGAAGAAGGCCCCTTCATGGAAGATCATCAATAGGGATCCAGAGACTGCAAAATTGACTTTAAAATATGTTTAAAAGGGGGGGGGATATCACTGTAAAATATGGGAAAAATGGATTCTGATTTGGAGACTGATGATGATGGGAGCATTGTTTGAAGTAAAGGCAGATCGATCAGGATTGAGGGCAGAGAGTGAGGATCCGCTGTCAACAGAAGCGGAACAGCTAATACACATCCCAAGAAGAACTCCAGAAGAAAATTTAATGGTAGGACTGATAAAAGAGTTTGCTAACTTACAAAATATAACCCAAATAACTGCATGTCTCGTAATCCCAAGAGCAGTAGGTGAATCAGTTCCATGGGGAATCTTGACAACTAATCTGAGTAGTGAGGAACTTAAAATTGATAACACATATTGTAAGCAAGTCCCTGCTGTTGGATGGGTACAGCCGGCAGAACTGTATGTTCAGCTGATCATCAACATCAGGGGATGTGGAAATCAAACTAAACAAGAGATGGTTTTGTGGGATTCAGTATGGTCAATGACCATCTTACCTCAATTTCAGTACATGGCCAATGTCTCCTGGTGTTTTACTTGGGATGGTAACCGGTTCTCAACTTTCCCAGTTACTGAGAAAGAAAGTACCTTCTGGGAAAAAGAAATCATTGTATCCTGGTGGAATTGTAAAGAGATACATAATTGTAGCACAGTCAGTAAAGCAGTACAAGATATTCCACCCCTAGCAGCTGCATTGAAATATGGATATTGGTGTAGAGGACTCAGAAATTATTTACAACTGACTGACATGTATAAGCCCAGGAGGGGGACAATATTTAATTGTAAAAGATCTACAATTCAGAGTCCAGGACATTTAGTTTGGGCAATGAGTGATGGAACCTGGTCTACCCACCTACCGGCGGATGGGAAAGTGAAACAAATCACTTTCGGAATGCCAACCTTATGTCCAATTTGGAAAAAAACTCCCTTTAGAGGAAACTCTGAAAATTTAAAATTAATTCTCACAAAAAGATCACAAATTGATGATGCAGAATGGAATGAACCTGTGACAGGAGTAAAAATTGGATGGGCTTTAGAATCTTTATTGGCTCCCTTATCAACCTACAAGGATAGGGCCTGGTTGTACAGATTAACTGGTCAGGTAGAAAAATTGGCTAGTGTGACAAAGAAAGGATTCAAACAACTAAATTTACAGTTACAAGCGACCTCGAGGATGACCCTGCAAAATACAATGGCTTTGGATACGTTCTTATTAAAAGAACACGGAGTTTGCATATATTTGAAAGATAAGCTAGATCATTGTTGCATACACATCCCAAATGTTACCCAAGACGTTGAACATGATTTGAGTTTACTGGGACAAATAGAAAAAGATACCCAAGAAATTCAACAAGACATGCAAGAGAATTGACTAGACAAAATTTTCAGTGGGTTAGGATGGAACTTGAGCTCCTGGCTAAAATCCTTAATTGGTACTGTGTTGCTATTATTAATAGTATTCTTGGTGATACTACTCATTTACTATTGTCTAAAGAAGGAATTCACTAAGAGAACTGCCCTCAACTGGTTAATCATGCAAGCAGTAGCCAAGAGACAAGATTTGAGCGATTCGATCACAATGCTCCCACCATCATGTCGTGAGTAATAAACAATTGAATCATCAGCGGTGAGACATTGAGTTAAGATGGAAGTATTGAAAAGATGATTATTTCAAAACTTCCAAAGGGGGGGAATGATGCCTTAAGGGTTAAAGTTAGCAATGTTGTAAGCAGCCTGCATGCATAACACTTAGGCCTTGCTGTCTAGTTTGCTGATGCTTTGCTAAAGTCAGTAGTTACTTAGTAGATTTATAACCTTATTAAAGGACGGGAGGAATTGGGAGAGGATAAAGTAAGAAAGATAATGACGATTTGTCAAGGCTGCTTGACCAGGAGGAACGAGAACAAGCGGCGCATAGAAGATAAAGGAAGAGAAGTAACAGATGGACAGTTGGCAGGACGTGCCGGCCTTGAAAGATGAAAAATTAAAAGTGAGGAAGACGTTTTGCCTTCATCCAAAAGACCCCCAGATGCAACCACCAGAACAGATTGCACATGTGTAAAAAGGAGGGACAATACATTAATGGTTTCTTAGAACTCTCCACCTATTTCTAGAAATA
This sequence comes from Butorides virescens, assembly GCA_017310255.1. Lineage (NCBI taxonomy): Eukaryota > Metazoa > Chordata > Aves > Pelecaniformes > Ardeidae > Butorides > Butorides virescens. The sequence goes on along the minus strand of JADKXX010010973.1, from coordinate 12,580 downwards.
ATTTGTATGAGCCATGAATATTTAAACTGTAAGAGATAGTACAGAGGGATGCATGCTTGGTGAAGCGATGCCCCGTCCATCCAGCGCTGTGAATAAAGAATGCCTCCCTTTTAACACTAAACTGGTGTTACGAGGATTATTCCTGATTTTGGTGACATTAGCAGGCTTTAAAGGACACCTCAGGGTTTCACCGGGAGCTTGGGGAGCAGGTTAAGCGCTCGCAGAAGGGTTCTCTTAGATCCAAAAGGGGACAGGACGTTGTTTTTGCTCACACCAGTGAGTTGTGCAGGTTGAATCTCAGCCTCTGCGCGAGGCCGAGTGTTACCTAGGAGAGGGAGAACCAAACAGTGGAGCTGGAAGGGGTGAAAAACAAGAGCTCATTTCCACCAGCGCCACCAGGTTGAGATCCTGGGGAAGCCAGGTCACACTCCCTGATCTGTGCCAGCACAGTGGGGCGTCTGGAAATGCAACAGCAAGACCCACTTTCTGGTCTTGAGTCACCAGGGGACAAGACTGACAGCGCCACGCAGCCCGACGGTGCTTTTACCCCCATGATCCTATGAGCACAATTAATTCACGCTTCTTTACCGAAACACAGTTCTGTCAGAGCTACCCCAACCACCAAGCTGCTCCACTGCTTCAAGTTTTGTTCCTGCATGATGGAGATAACACCAGCGTATACCACAGAGACGATTTGTTTACACAAAATAGTAAGATTATTCAGGTAGGAAAAAAAAAACCCACCTTAAAAGTCAACTGTGTGAAGGAAACCATTGTGCAGGCTGCCAAATGCTGAGATAAAGGCAGCTGCCTGCTACCTGGCACCACCTCCTTTCCCTACACCCTTTAATTTGGGCAATGCACCACATTCCTTACCTTGTACACAGGGTCGCAGTCAGCTTCTGTGAGGTCGAGGACGTAATCGAGGTCTTGCTGAACGATAAAGCAGGTTCCATCACCTTGACGAGCAGAACAGATACCAAGCAAAGGAGGAACATTGGCCAATTAGTGAAGTAAGTCATGCTCTTAATTACAAACAGGCACTAACAGGTCCATCAGAAACACCTGATCACAGGGTAGGAAGCCCCCAGGAAGAGGGAAAATTGCTGTGAGGATGTCAGAGAGATGGGAAAAGCTCCTACTACATCCCCTTTTTGCCACAGACACTGCCCAGCCCTCTTCTACAAGCCAGCCAGCACTTGCATGGGCAATACCCAAAGGGCACAAATTCCTCGATTCAATTATACAATTCCTACTGGCACAACACAGGACTTGTGTTACCTTGGCTGGCAATAAATCCATCTCGGTATGGGAGCAGCGAAAGCACTGGTGCTCCTGATCTGTGGATGACCTGGATCGGAGCACTAGAAAAAGGAACAGAAACAAGGGATGAGTATTATGGTCTACAGCCAAGAGCCCATTCCAGCACATGAACGCTGAAAGAGAACTGTGAGCTTGTGGTTAAAAGATACACAAAGAGAATATACGGGACATGGGGACTGGATCAGTGCTTAGCAAAGAGTCCCTGTCCTCTAGAGCAGAGAGCACTGGTTTTCCTGCAGATGTTGCCAGAGGATCAAAGTGGGAGTAAAGAGTTAGCTAGCAGGTGAACACCAGTAAGCTGCCATGCTGGCTTATGGACATTGATTATCCTTACCAAGACACAGACAAAAGCTTGGAGGTCATCCAGCGTGAAAGACTCTTCAGACTTCAGTGCCAACCTCTCCAGCCCCCACCCAAAAGCACCATCTGGATGCCTCCCTGCTCAGAGCTCGCCTTTGGCACTCATAAAAACCAACTTAGAGCAGCTCCCGCCCTCAGCGACAGCTCGGTTCCAGTCCTATGCTGGCATCAGGCTCAGGGTAAATATTAGGATGCTACAAAGGCACTGAAGTCTCACCAGTGAAGGAGAGGAAGGATCCTCCCCAGCACTTCCCAAAAGAAAGAAATGGCTGCAAGAGGCTCAGAAGCTCACACTGCCATGGCTTGGGCTTTATCCATCCTTTAAGGGGCACTGTCTGCCAGCACCCTCAATCTCTCTCTTCCCCAGCCAAAAACCAGTTGTCATTTAGCTACTCGCAGCCCCAGGCACTCACGCACTTTGTGTTTCTCACATCCAGCTGATATATGTTCCCATCCTGAGTCCCTGCTAGGATATAGGTGCTCGAGAGGAACGTGCAGCAGTTGAACGCATCAGATCCCATGAAGAGGAACACCTGAGAATACAGGAACAAATTCAAGAGTCAGACACTCACAGGTGAGGACATAAGACACCCAAGAGATGGAAGCAAAAATTTATTTAAGAAGTCAGTACACGAGTCACGGCACAAACTGGCAAACTCAGAGTTAAGTTAATAACCCCTCAGCTCTGCTCCAAGACAAGCATGAGAATGGTGCTCCAGGATCAGTTTTGCCAAGTCAGCAGAGACAGAGCAATCAGCAAATGCTCCTGGATCTCCTCTGGAGAAAGGATGTGTCACACAGCGACAGGTGAACCGATGCTGAGCTGAAACTAATCTCCAGGCACCCACAGAGCAGCAGGACCAGATCTGCACCAGCAGGTTGGCAAAGATAACTCCTTCCTTCCAGAGCCGCAGTCATCATTACAGAGGCTGCAAGCTTCTTCCAGGTGAGCCCCTGCCATCTCACTGACCAGCCTCGGTGACCATATCTGTTCCATCCAAATTTTTTTTACTCGCCACAAGCAGTTCAATCTGCTAAGTCATCAGGTGATCCTGTCCTACTGCCCAGGATGCTCCTGGTAAGATCTTCAGTACCTGAGATCTACCAACTCCTCTTCTTTACTAAGAGGAGGGAGATGGACTGGTGACCACCTGAGGTCCCCCCCCAACACTCTGATTAAAACACCCACCAGAATAAACAGCAACTTTACATCTTGGCAGCATGAGAAAGCCTGCAGCTCCCGCTTTCGCAATGACATCTACTGGCCACTACTTAAACAGTCTTCCCCAAACCTGGATTAAACTCATGAGCTCCTCAAAACTCAAGTCTACAAGTCTAGCCAGCAGGAAGGAGAGAAAGCATCCCTTTATTGTACCAGATTTTAGTCTTTCCTCCACGGAATACATGGGGGAGAGAATCCAGCAGTGCAGGACTCAGCCCTCCCCTGCCTCCAACCTGGTTCTGTCCCTTTCTGCGCCATGTGGTGAACCTCACCAGGGGAACAAAACAGGATTAACGCTAACCAGTTCGCCCAGCTAGGTTAGTTGTAACCTGTCTCAATTCCTCAGCCCAGTGCTCTACACAGCCACGTGAACGGCAGCTCACAAACCAAGGAGCTGCTGCAGCAGCAATGGAAATGAAGGGACTGATACCCGGCAGCTGATTTTATAGCAGCACCTCAGAGAACTCTCCCAGGTAAGTACTTCTGATAGTCTCCAACTCCTTACCGGCTGCCTGCTCTGCAATCCCACTCCTTGAAGCTTCTTGTCTTCTCGAGCCAGCAACAGGATTTTCCCTTCTGTCCCGATCTCACGTTCACCTGACAAAAGGCCAATGGTTAATTCCAGACGTGGGTACACAACAAGTCTCGATGGTACCAAAACATGACAGTTTGGATCACCCCTGCTGAACCTCTAACAGCATTCCTCCATACCTTAAGACACCATATGCAGCAAGGCAGGCCAGTAATCAGAGAGACCCCAGTCTTAATCACTTAAACTGCTCAATAAGCAGTTTGCCCAGGTGCCAGCAGTGTGTCCAGGTGGCCAAGAAGGCCAACAGCATCCTGGCTTGTATCGGGGTGGTGTGGCCAGCAGGAGCAGGGCAGGGACCGTGCCCCTGTGCTGGGCACTGGGGGGCTGCCCCTCGACTGCTGGGGTCAGGGTTGGGCCCCTCCCTCCCCGAAGGCCCTGGGGGGGCTGGAGCGTGTCCAGAGAAGGGCAGCGGAGATGGGGAGGGGTCTGGAGCCCCAGGCTGCTGGGGAGCGGCTGGGGGAGCTGGGGGGGTTCAGCCTGGAGCAGAGGAGGCTGAGGGGAGCCCTCATCGCTCCCTACAACTGCCTGAGAGGAGGGGGGAGCCGGGGGGGGTCGGGCTCTGCTCCCAGGGAAGGGGCGATGGGACGAGAGGCAACGGCCTCAAGTTGTGCCAGGGCAGGGTGAGGTTGGGCCTGGGGAACAATTCCTTCCCCAAAGGGCTGTCAGGGGCTGGAAGGGGCTGCCCAGGGAAGGGGTCAAGTCCCCAGCCCTGGGGGGATTTAACAGCCAGGCAGAGGCGGTGCTGAGGGCCAGGGTTTGGGGGTGGGATGGCAGGGGGAGGGGAACGGTTGGACTTGATGATCTTGGAGGTCTTTTCCAACCTAAACGATTCTATTCTAGGATTCTATAAGGCTCAATTTCTCTGCAGGACTGGAGCGCTTTATTCTGGTGACCCTAGTTCCCCTCCCTAGGTGGTACGAGGGCACACAGCAGTATGCCACACGCTCAGGATTATTGGTGACAAACCTAAGCAGTTTGGGATGGGGGAACGAAGATGAATTTTAAGAGAAAGATCCTTACTAGGAGCTTTTTCAGGCGTGCCCAGGTTCAGCGAGTTGTCAGCAGTGCCCACGGCAATGCCGTTGACAGGAGAGCCACAGTCAGCGATGACACCCAGACAGGCGGATTTTCCACAGTCCCAGAGGTGGGCAGTGCCGTCTCTAGAGCAGGAAAGAACATTTCTTCCCCGATCCACAATGGCAGTGTCCAGAATACCTGCATCAAAGCAAAGGCTGTGTTCAGACAGACAGCGTGGAAGGCGGATAGACAAAGCATCTCATTTCCCAAGGTGAACTCAACTACAAGCCCCAAGCCACTGTCCCCCAGAGTGCCACCAGTCATCACGCACAGCCAAATTGTGTGGGGTACAACGTGGAGCAGGGAGCCACGGCTTCTAGAAAGTGGTGTATGTGGAAGGTAGCAGCTTCCAGCGAACCATACAGAGCAGGAGCCACTGCCTGGCACAAAGGCAAGATATTACCAATAAAATAATCATCAAAACCTTGCCTCAAACTGAGCTGATACCGCAGCTGCTGCCAAGTTTCTACCTTCGTAATTAACCTGTAATAACTTGGGCAGAAATTTGCCTGGCCCAGCACTCTTAGAATATTTCCAGCTCCAGATAATCCCCAAAGCTGTGCAGGGCAAGCAGCATTCCCATTATCCAGCTACAGCACCACCAAAAGTGCAGTTTTTGCAGGTGCCAATGTCCCCTAATGACTTTATTTCACCGTGGGCTGTTGAGTCTAGATCTGAAAAATGACACAGTGTTTTCTTGGAAGGGAACAGTCAGATGGTTAGAAGATTTAATTGACTCTTTCCCTACAGAAACATGACAAGCTCAAATGACAGGACAAGCCAAGCAAACTGATTGCAGCAGTTTGGGCTGGAGTTATAAGCAGTGAAGAACGTCAGCTTCAGAGCCACCAGGAGCCAGCCAGCATCGTTCTGACCAAAGCTCTGTTAGACCGCCTGCCACGTTGTTTTACAGGACATTTGCAGCAAAGTATTTTGAATCCACACAAATACATCACATGAGAATGGCAGGTTCAGCACAGGACAAGTTTTTGAGTTAATCAAGTTTTGGGCAGCCAGCCACGTGGTTTATTAACCTTTTCAATAAAGCCTTGCACCTTGTGAGACAGGGAAAACAAGAGCCTGTACAGAGCAGTTAGTTGCTCAGGGAGGAGATAATTTGGAGCAGGGTTTCAGGCATCTGATGCCACATCCACGACTCACTTGGACTTGCTCACCATCACCCAAGCGTTCTCGTTGGCATCCCTGGCAATCACCATGACAAGGCTGCACGGCCAGCCACTGTGCTCTGGGCCAGCGTAAACAGGAGTAAAACGGGAGCCTGCTTAAGCATTACATATAATTCCACACTGCTTCTGAACAAGGGGTCCTGGAAAACAAATCATCTTTCCAGAGATTAACAGAGGCTCTGTCTAGAAACTTAGAATCCTAGAATGTTTTGGGTTGGAAGGGACCACTAGAGGTCATCGAGTCCAACCCCCCCTGCAGGAGCAAGGACACCTTTAACCACATCAGGTTGCTCACAGCCCCATCCAACCTGGCCTGGAATGTTTCCAGGGATGGGGCCTCCACTACCTCTCTGGGCAACCTGTTCCAGTGTTTCACCACCCTCATTGTAAAGAATTTCTTCCTTAGATCCAGTCTAAACCTACCCTGGTTTAGTTTAAAACCATTACCCCTTGTCCTGTCACAGCTGGCCCTACTAAAAAGATTTTCCCCCTCTTTCCTATAGGCCCCCTTTAGGTATTGAAAGGCCGTAACCAGGTCTCCCCGCAGCCTTCTCTTCTCCAGGCTGAACACCCCCAACTCTCTCAGCCTGTCCTCATAGGAGAGGTGCTCCAGCCCTTGGATCATTTTTGTAGCCCTCTTGCTTCAATCACAGCTCTCGGGAACCTTTCTGGGTAGCTCTTTTTCTATCCCTTGCAGTTCTTTCCTGGGACTAAGATTGTGTCAACTGGAGGAGTTTGTAGCACGGACCCTGAACGCAAAGAACTGCACTGAGCTCACCACATAAGGTGGCCAGTGCATCCTCCACATGAGGACACAAGGAACACGAGGCATTTTTTTTCAGCAGCAAGACCATCAGCAGGGCCAGAGCTGAACATCTGCCCTGGGGACAGGGGTGAATGAGCTTATTCCAGCCCTTCTTAAGAAAATCACTTAAGTATCCTTGCAGCTGTGCCTTACTTTCAACAGCACACATCCCTGAAGCAGGTAACTGCCTGCCTGAGTTCTGCAAGTCCATAATAAATAGCTATATGCTTTTCTAGGCAAGGAAGAAAAAAATAAAAACCAAAGGAAGAGGCTCTGGAGTAACTGAAGGTGAGCAGGATGATCTGCAAGCAGGAGGCATTCCCAGTGCAGTGCAGGCAGCAAGGCTACTGGATGCAGGTCAAAGCTCTGGAGAGCTGAGACTGCCCTGGTGGGGTAGGATGGCCTCTGCCTCCACATCTGGCACTCACAACAGGCTAATGGACTGCACCCACCCTCTTTTTACCTTAATTGATGAAGAAAACCATTTCAGCTGTGTAATATAGCAAGTACTGATCTTTCTATTCAAGTTCTGGGAGCTTGAAAAAGATACTCTGGATATCTAATACAAATGCACAGCACAAAGTGCAGCAGGCTGGTGACTGAACATCGGCCCTTGGGTGCAACACAATTATACACATGGCAGATCAAGCATTTTAAAGGCTAAGTGTTCTGTACCTCCTTTGTGACCTTTAAATGTTACTACGCAGCTGGCATCTTCTGCTGACCAGATCTTTAGCTGGGCATCCATTCCCCCACTCAGAACCACAAGGCCCGATGGGAAAAACCTGCAACAATTCACATCATACACATGGCCTTCCAATAGTCTCTGGAAAAACAAAGAACTACGTGCTAGTTCCATTGTTATCACCCTTATGCCAAGCAATTTTAGAGTTATGACACTGGAAAACTTGGTGTTCCCATGTGGGCAGAGGATTAAGCTCAAATCCTCTGGAGTTGCATTCCTGCAACGGAGTTGTCTGAATTTGGGGCAGTCAAAGGGCTAGCAGGAACACTTTGGGCCTCCCTTTGCCATTGGAGCTGCTAATTACATAGCAAAGGACACTACATTTGTTTCTAATAATGGGTTAAATGTCTTTATCCTCTGCCAAACAAGCAGCTGACAGGTCAAGCTCCACAAGAAACACCTTAACGGAGAAGGCAGGCAGCCAGGATATGGTTAATCCATCATGGGCAGGAATCTTTTTTCCTCACCTCTTCTCTGCTGCAGAAGAAATTCAAGTGTTTCTACCACTCAGGCTAGGAGCTGTCAGTTGCTTTCTGCACTCTAGCTGTCATTCCTAACAACCCATTCTCATTTTCACCCGGGGACTCCTCTCCGGATTGCTGAGCATCACTTCCCTTGGGAGAAGTCATGCTTTCCAACAGATTTAACTTAAAACCTCTTGAGATGTCAAATTTCAATTAGCTTTTCAAGCAAAAGCCAGATTCTTGCCTGCCCTAGACCACAGCGTGCAGACAGCCTGACCAAAGTCACGGCCGAACGACTTCAGTAATGCCACAGACAACAAGCAACATCAAAGCTAGACGCTCTTACTCTTATTTCTCCATTCGCAGCCTGCCAGATTTTCATGGTCCCATCTGTGCTGGTAGACACGCCAAGCCCTCCACCACTGGAAATATCAAGACAGGTAATCTGCAGGAGGGTAAAACCACCAAAAGTTAGCTTTATATGACCTTGTACATAGGTATTTCTGCTCAAGAGCCTAATTCTGTACTGAGGGAGACCTGCTAAGTACATCGTTCAGCACTGTTATCTCCCAAGACATACTGCCAGACTCATTTAAAACACCCAAAAGAGCCTCTATACTCCTAGCTAAACAGTTGCAGCCTGAAAATATCCTAACATTTAAGCAAGAACTTCACAGGCTTTCTCGCCTCACCCTCTCAATGGGTTTTCTGAGATAGTAATTAAGCCCTTAAGAAATCAAAAACCAAGTGGATCCTGAACAGCAGGGTTTTTCTAGAGGATGACAGCAGCATAAAAAGAAATTCTCCTCAATTTATCTGTTTATGCAGATCGCTGCATTCTTCCTTCAAGAGCGAGCTGCTGATCTGGGCTGACCTGCAGCCAGGGTTCAGACAAGTTGCATGATTGGAACCTGGCATAAAGCACCCCAGATTTCTTGTAATTGCCACCAAATCCAACAGAGAAATTGTTATTCTCCGCCTGTGACTCTGCAGAGATCTGCAAAGCAGGGAGAAAGAGAAATGCTGAGTCAGAAGCCTGCACAGATAGCAGTTGCATTTCAGGTTTACCCCAGGTGAAGCAGAAATCTGGATTTTTCTAGCAGCTCCTGTACACAGACAAGAAATTGAGCCAAGCTGTTCCACGCCAGCCCGAGATAACCGGCCAGCTTGAGAGCGCCCTGGCTCACATCCCACAAGACACCGAGATATTTATGAAGCCAATAAATGGCTAAATGTCCTGAAAACGAGTTCCTTAGGCAGGCAGGCTAACTCCTTGCACGGTCTGTCACACTAAGGTATTAACAACTGCCTGCTTTGCATAAACACTAGGAGAGCTGGAAGAGAGATGTTGAGCTTATATTCTTGTAAAAGGGTAGCCTTTCCCCGCGATGCCAGACATTATTGCTGCCATTTGGGAAAGGCAGATGTATTTTAGTTGTGCCTGAAATAAGATAACAGGTATTCTAGCCTTGAAAGAAAGGATTGCACCTTCCAGGTGACAGAGGTATTTCCAATACAGATTGTAGCAACACTAAACAGGCTGAAAGAAACTATATTGATTTTGTTAGAACGAAGGTTAACACTAGTGTTGCATCCTGAAAAAAAAAAAAGCTACCACAACTACGTAGTGGAATAGCTGCCTTGTCTTGCAAGACTGAGTCATGCCATATCACCTCCAAAAGCTCCTGAATAATTATATTTGCACTCCATGGATTAGAAGAAAACACTTCAGTGGCAAAAACCACCAACAGAAACGAGAAATGCAGATCCACCATGAGAAAAGCAGATCATGGTTCTGTTGCCACTCCAACCCCTCACCACGACAAAGCGCAGTTTCCAGTCTTAACAGGCACACTCCATCAGTGCCCTTACAGGTCCCGAGCACCCAGTCAGGCATGTCAGGGATGAGGCCACTCATCTTCCTCCCAGGCTTCAGATTTAAGTGCTTTTTCTGAACAATTTACTATCCTCAAACAGGACTGGGCTTTGTCGACCCTCTTGCACATGCTCTGCCTTAGCCAGCAGCCAGGCTTGAAGAGACAGTCGGATTTGCTATCATGTTCACAGGGAAACCTGAAGATATGAGTGGATTGAGAGATGTTGCCAAGAAAGGCAACAGCTACAGGCCTGAGATTTAAGGATGACACCCTTGAGCAGACCAAGTACATAGCAGATCTGCATCAATCTCCAGCTGTTTCCAGATGTTAAGGACATCCTATGGCATCCTGTTGCTGCATGTGCATCAGCTAGGGCTTGTGGCGACATGATATGCCACGTTTCAGTTGTAAGTTCTCCTGTCCAAGCAAGAGTCAGACCAAACTGCTCTCCTAAAAAGCTCTGTCAGCTCAAACCACAGCTAACTTTAACTGGGTGCAGGATCAGTACTCAACCTCCACTTGAAAAAAAAAAAATTATAATTGGGAATTAAAACAGGAATGAAAAGATTCAAATAAGAGCACAAGGTAACGGTTTAGCCGTTCCAACAGCCATTAAGTACATTTACTTCCATATTGGTAATGTGAAAAATACATTGGTAACACGAGTAGCATTTTATATAAGAAGCCAATTTGTGGTAATTTGTTCCCTTTTTAAAAAAAAAAATAGCCTGTGAAGGTCATTCAAACAGGAACAAAAAGCCTCACTGACATTCGACATACCCCCAAACTTTCAGGAGGGATATGCAAACAGGCAAGGCCAAGCATGAGTGCTCAGAACAAGAGGCAGCAGGTGAAAAGGGTAACCAGAGCTTCGTCCACCCTGGCTTTAAACTCATCTACATATTAATAGATATTGCTTCAGCTGCTTTCCAGAGGAGACCTGCAGTGCAGCTGTAAGCCAGCACACCCGTTTGACAGTAGACGAAACGCTTTGGCCTGCATTTCCATTTTGCTGTGCTTTGAATGTCAATTCCATTTATCACACAAAAGGGCAGCTGGGGACTCTTAAGCAGCACAAAGCTCAGAGACATGATTCACCTCTGCCTCCGGAGCTGCCTTGCTGCCAAGATCCATCTCTCCACAGAGCCGCGCTTCCTCTTAAAACAGCTGTAGAGATGCGGAATTGCCTTTATGCCAAAACACACCTTGATTTATATGGCTTTTGAGTTTCATTAGGAGAGAGTGACTTTTTCAGCTGGATTTATCACAACAATTTACTCAACAGATCATGAGACAAGCGTACTAAAACATCTCCAGCAGCAGCTTTCAGGGGGACTCCCTTCAGGGCAGCTGGCTGTACCTGCAGGCTACCCACTCCCTAGTTTTTCAGATCATTTCCACATAGGGTTAAGCATTCAGCAAAAGCACAGACTACTTTCCAGCAAAGCCAAGTTATGCGCTTCTTTTCAGTGAAGAAATGAAAATTCAGGTCAGAAGTCAGCCTCTCTGTATCACTGTTCAGGGGGAAGCTGTACGTGTTGCACCTCTGGATTGATGGGGGGGGCAATAAGAAAGAAGATTATTCAGCAAAACTAGCAGGACCGCTTTCAAATAAGTGAGAAGTTCAAGCAATTTATTTATTTTTTTAAATACAAGCTGAGCCTTTCTGGTGTCTGAATTCCTACCAGGTCAAGAGAAATTTATACAACATTTGATTCCCAGCCTCGGAAACAGAAACTGACACAGCAAATTTCAAAAACATTACACAGGAGCAAACAGCCACCGCAAACCAGGGATAGATATGAACCAGAGATGAACAGGTCAGTGTCCAGAACCTCTTATTTTTATCTTGTTTTTTGACACAGCAATTCACAAGGGGATCTGAAATGGGCCTGAACTGAGCAGAAATTAGATCACTGGTAAGAAAACAGACTAAAGAATTTGAGAGATTATTCTTCAGGAGGTAAACTTAACCACAATCAAGTCTCCCAAGTTTCTATGATCTGGTAAGTTTTATTACCTCGCATACACACAAAGTTATGCTGCAGGCCACCACTCAGAATGAGAATGCAACAGTCAGAGACACGTTATGGAAGTTCAACGGTCGCTTCCAGTTATTTCCCACTCACTTTGCAAGGATACTTACACTTTTCTGATGAATTCTACAAAAGGTTGTGTACGGGGCCAGGAACTTTGTGGAGACATTTTCATGAGGACAAGAAATGAGAATGCTTTTCTAGAGGAGGAAAGAGAGAAGAAAACTAATTAGAAGTGCTGTTAGGCCTACTGAAACACAGAGGCTGCTGTGGTAGAATTACAATCTGGACCCAGCTGCGGTCTTTCTTCAGTGAAGACTGATGGAAGGTGCAGCGTTGGGCTCGTCTCCTTACACCTCCTCAAGATGAGGGCCCTGGGTGGCAAGGGATGGCCACTATGACCTGGCCAGCCATAACACACAGCCCCAGTCCAACTATGGGATGCTACTGACCAGGTCCAGGCCACTGCAGAGGCGGGAGGTCCAGGACAGCTGGATAGGACCATGTAGGGGACCGGACGACAGCTTCAGGCTGCTATTTTGAGTGGCATAAGAGTATTGGCCCTTCACATGTGGAAAGTGGTTACCGACCCCTGCTCCAGCCCAGCCCTGGCACCTTGGTGACTTCCCCAACCACGAAGCCCTCGGAAGCAGCAATGTCAGGGACGCCCTCGGTGCTGAGCCCACGGCGGGTCAGGCTGCCATACAGGGTCGGCTTCCCTGCGGGAAGAGCAGCCATCAGCTTGGCCATCCCTTGGACCCCAGACTCCCCTCAGCTTGCCCTCCCCTAACCCACAGGCTCTCCCCAACCACCCTCACACCTCCTAACCCACAGGGCATTCCCCAAATGCCCTCAAACCCCACTAAATCACAGGATGCTCCACAACCTCCCT
>JADKXX010010970.1:0-16557 GCA_017310255.1 Butorides virescens | reverse complement strand
ACCCATGGGAGAGGGAAGGTGGGAGTCGGGGAGGATGCTGGGCACCCATGGGTGGGGGTGAGTGGCATGGGGCACCCATGGGGGGGTGGGCAGGTATGGGTGGGGGAAGGTCCTGGGCACCCATGGGTGGGGGTAGTGTGCATGGGGGGCACTGGGCACCCATTGTGGGGGGCATGAGGGGTGCTGTGGGTGCTCTGAGTACCCATGGGTGGGGGTAGTATGCATGGAGGGTACTGGGCACCCATTTTTGGGGGGCATGAGCGGTGCTGTGGGTGCTCTGAGTACCCATGGGGGAGTGCTGGGCACCCATGGGTGGGGGATAGGGTGTATGGGGGGTGCTGGGCACCCGTGAAGGGTGGGGGCTGCATGGAGGGGGGTGCTGAGCTCCTCTTGGGGGTGCATGGAGCATATGGGGGTACCCATGGGGGCATGGAGGGTGCTGGGCACCCATAGGGGTGTGTGTGGGGGGGGCACAGAGGGTGCTGAGCACCCATGGAGGTATGGGGGCTGCCCCCAAAAAAGGGGGCAGTGACCCAGGTGGGGCTCTTGAAGGCCCCAACGCCTGCCACCTCTCTCCAGCCTGGCTCAGCGATGGCGAGGCCGGGACACGCCTGGAGCCGTCCATCACGGGAGGAAGATGAGGAGGCCGAGGACCCGTTGGATGCCATGATCTCACGGACGGGCTGCGCGGCGCAGCACCGGGAGCTGCAGGAGTGCATGGCGGCGAGGCAGGACTGGCGGCACTGCCAGCCCCAGGTCCGGGCTTTCGGCGAGTGCATGGCCCGGCGGCAGCACGCCAAGGAGCCACGCCAGGCATCCAGCTCCCACCAAGCCCAGCCCTCACCCGTCGGGGACTGAAATCACCAGGGATCCCTGCTCCCAGCACCGTCAACCAGCCCCCCATCGGCACCCCAGCAATGCAGCAGCTGCACCATTTGACCCTGGTTTTGTGTTATTTTTTTTATTCAAGCGGGTGGAAAACCGGTAAATCCATGCTACGTTGTTGGGAAAATTAAATCCGATGGTGTTCATTATCCTGGCCTAAGTGCTCATCTCCATCTGTGCTGCTGGGGATAACCAGGAGATTGGAGGGGGTGGTTGTGGGGTCAAATGGGCATTTCCAGCCCAAAATGTCTCAAACTGTGAGCATTCATGGCCCCCAGGCTGGGTGCAACAGCCCTGCCGTGGCTTTCCACTCCGTGTCCTTCCCTGTGCCATCCCAGAGCTTTTTCCAGCAGTGATAACCTCGTGTCCCACAGGACAGGATTCTGGGTGGGGAATTTATCTCCTGGGAAGCCCCAGGAACATCAAGGACAGAGGAAAAAAGGGGCTTTTAGGGAATGTGCTGCTCCTGTGAACCCCACTTCCTAGGAACTGAACTATGAATAAGAAAATAAAATTGCTTTTTCTGGGCTGGAAAGGGAAGGGCGCCCGTGGCTTTCGCCAGGGGAAACTGCCATCCAGCAAAATCCAGAGCCCATACGTGCACCCAAAAGCAGCAGCTCCTGCGAGCTCTGGGTTTTGCTGGATGGTGGTAAGCGGCTGAGCAGCCCAGCCAAATCCGGTCCCACATCACTCAAGAAAAGCAGCAGCCCTAGGAAAAGCATCTGGCACCATCCCGGGAAATTCCCCAAACCGCTTTGCGCTTCGGAGATTTGTCCTTTCAAGGCGTAAGTCATTTCTCCCTTTCCAAATGGCTGCTGTAAAAAGTAGCTTGACTTCAGGGATCCAGGGGAAAAACTTAACCTTTATGGCTTGAAAGGCATATCAGAAATTAGGGAGAAATTTTGCATACACTGCCTGACACACAGCTCCAACCTTCCTGCTGCTGCTCTCCAAGGCTTTGTTTTGTTGAGCAGTGGTTGCACAGCTGCTTGGGGACGATCATCCCCAACTCCCAGGGCTCTGAGGCTCCATTTGTGTTGGCAAAGCTCTGATTTAAGCAGCTCTACGAGAACACCACCCCGGTCCAGCCTTTGGCTGAAGAAAGGAGCAGGACGGTCACTTCCACATAGAATCACAGAATTATTTAGGTTGGGAAAGACCTTTAGGATCACCAAGCCCAACTGTTCCCCTAACTCTGCCATCCCACCACTAAACCCTGGCCCTAAGCACTGCATCTGCCCAGCTTTTAAATCCCTCCAGGGATGGGAACTCAACGACCACTCGACACATCAGTACCATCTGAGAGAGTCACAGTACAGCATTATTAACTTGCAGAGATTTCTGCAAACTAAAAACTTGCAGAAATCCTCATATATCAAGAGTAAAACATACAGGGGGGGAAAACAAAAAAAGGGGAAGAACTGAGAAAAGCCATATTTCATTATGGACCCCCCTCACTCAGTGTACAAATCAGTCAGATATAAGCACGTGTATTTGTCTTTACAAGTTGCTTGACAGCAGTGGAAATTCCTTCCAATTCACCAAATTATTAGTACAGTGCTCACAAAGTTGCCTTCTGGGAGCTTGAGCAGCCATAGAGGAGAAGCCCCGCTCTCCCAGGGATGGCTCCAAAATGGACGGAGCGTTCTTCCTCATCTCATTTCATCTGTGCTAGCAGCTCTTCAAGTTCTGGTCGAGACTTTAATCGGCTTTTGAAGTGGGCCTCTGTGTGCTGTGGAGGGAGGAAATAAAAACAAAACCCAAGCAAATCACAATCACCTCGAGTACTCCTTGAAATTGAGAGGAAGATAAACCCCCTCCCAAAGAGCCACTTAAGAGTGGAAAACTGAAAAGAATTAAATGTGCACTGAACCCAGGGAGCAGAAAGCCCCAGTGGAAAGGCACCGCAGGCTAGGATCTCGTGGGCAGCTCAACCTGGAAGCTGGCGGCAGAGCTCCGAGCCTCCTCTTACATCCAGCAACTGCTGGGGGTAAAGGCACGGAGGGCAGAAAGCTTCTGGCAGCCAGTGAGCACGGCAGCCATGGACACGCTTGGTCACCACGTGGGCTCTAAAATTCAGCCTTGTAGGCTCCTCCTCACCTGGCTAACGGCTTTTGGAAGAGTGAGCAGTGGCACGGTGCTTGAGAAGTCAAGTGGAGGCCCCCAGCTCTGCCACCGCCTATCAACCCCAGCATCTGCTTCCTTGAGGGGACCTACCACTTTCTCCAGAACTTTGCAAGAGCATCCCAAAGCTTTAATGTCTCTTTTGCACTGCCAGTCTTATGAAGCCAGCTTGGCTCTCTCCCCTGGGCTTCCTGCATTAGACTGCAGTGACTTTGCAAACAGCACAATGTCAGATCTCCCTCCAGAGACAGAGCCATCAGCCAAAATTAAGAAAAGAAATGGCAGGCCTAAGGCAGAGACGGGACTGTGACCAAAGCAGAGAAGATTACAGGACTCAAGAGACCTTCTCCTGTATCCCTTCTGGCTTTGCAGAGCTGGAGATAACTAAACATTCTTCAAAGGCCACTTAAGAAGCCAACTGTGTTTTCATACTTGAGTTTACCATCTTGCCTTCCCTTTCAAGGCACAAAAATCTTTTGTCCCCGAATAAAAAGGGCTTCCTGGGACTGTTTTGTCTGAATGTAAGATGACAGAATTTTAAATATCTCCTTATGCCTGGTCCACCAGTGAGTGGAGCTCTGTCCTGGAGCCTTCAGTGCTGAGAAAGCTGTTGGGCCTTCCTGCAGGAAGCTGAACCCCTCCTAGAGGAAATTCCATTAAAAGAGGGCACAGCATTTGGGTTTCCAGTCTCAGCTTTGCTACCAACTGCACACAAAGTTCCTGGCAATTCCCAGATAAGAGGCAGCAAAGGAAAGCGTTCCCTTCTGAGTCACAGGGAATCTGCGGCAGCGAAGGAAAGCAACGTGCCACCTGCCATCTCCTACAGATCTATAGGAACAGCTGGGAAGGTACCTTCTGTGGCACTAATTACAGGAGGCTGAATGGAAACCGAAACATTCATCAAGAATTAGAATCACAGAATGGTTTAGGTTGGAAAAGACCTTTAAGCTCATCAAGCCCAACCGTTCCCCTAACCCTGCCATCCCACCACTAAACCATGTCCCTAAGCACCTCGTCTGCCCGGCTGTTAAATCCCCCCAGGGGTGGGGACTCGACCCCTTCCTTCCCTGGGCAGCCCCTTCCAGCGCCTGACAGCCCTTGCAGGGAAGGAATTGTTCCCAATGTCCAACCTAACCCTGCCCTGGCACAACTTGAGGCCATTTCCCCTCATCCTATCGCCCACTACCTGGGAGCAGAGACCAAGAGATTAGAGGTACCAGTTAGAGGTAATGTTTTTTCATAGACCAAGTGAGGGCCTGGTTCTGGGAGATCCTGGGTATCCTTAAGTCTAGAGTAGACAGTAGCCTCAGGACCAGATTTGTATTTTCAAAGCAAATTCATGTCACGCATCATATCTGCTTCCTAAATGCAGAGGCACTGGTAAAATTAAACATACCTCTTTCACTAACAGATGGACCCCTTCAGGCTGATTACTCTGAATAATTTCCAAGAGTATCGGAGCAAACGTTGAACTCAAACCGCTGATCTGAAAGAAGAAATAAAAGTGCTGCAAGAGCAGAACGCCACATACAGAATGGACTCGTTATACTAATGGCACAGAAAGAGAGTCCATTTCAGTATGAGCCCGTGGCACTCAACCACTTCATTAGAGAAGCACTCTCTGCTTCGTGCGCACACCTCTCGCATACAGCACAGCCCAAAGCTCTTGGTTTTGGCTTTTCTCTGTGAACACCGCTTTCTGTCCCTGCCTGCAAGCTCTCCTGCATGTAAAGAGACTTAACCATGCAGGAAGATCTTAATTTCGGTGAGACTCTAATATAAAGGCTGCCATGGCAAACCTGCAAGCCCCAGCATTAACCACACATCAGCTCTGTTCAGTGGAAAAAGTCAACCACTAGGTTTAAAATGTAATTCACAGAGGTTTAGCGCATAGCAAGGGAACACACCATAAAATAGGAAGAAGTCATTTAGGAGAAATACCTATTTGCCTCAATCAGTGGTAGACTTTTGAAGCTGGCCCTGATCCTAACAGTGGTTTTAAATTTCATCGAGTTTGTCCAACCATTCATCCTTAAACGTGACTTTTCTACCCCTTGTATCAAGTATTCTGCATAAAACAGATAATAAATCTTCTATCTGAAATACAGCATCCAGAAACCCCTCCTCTGCTTCTACTATGCGAGTACCCTTTAGCAAGAAATCTAATTTACGCGCAAGTTACGCCGTTCATTTGTTTGAGGGACTTAACTCCAATTGTAAGGGGTTTTGAGAGCCCGAGATAGGAGGTGCTGCACAAGAGCCACAGTGCTATCAGCAAACGCCAGCTCGTACCTGGACAACCCTCTGATGGGTAGTAAGGACTGCATCCAGCTGCATTTTGGAACCCCGCTCTTCCAAGAACAGCACTTCGTTGGTTTTGGTGGGCATCGCGTAGCTGCAGGAACCACAGGTCAGTGCTTAGGACAGGGAGGACAGACTTGCACTACTTTACAGGAATGAATCAACCTCCAGCAGCAGAGAATGCGGAAGGGGATTAACTTTTTATGAGAAATTAAATATGCAAACAATGTATCTTGCAAATCAAGCACTGGCAGAAGCCGGGTGTTTTACTGGAAAGAGATAAGGGAGAAGCTTGCAGTACTGCTGCCAGCAGAAACCTGTTTCAGCGACAAACACCAGCCTGAGAAGATAACTTTTAACTTCGTTACAGGGGAAAGAAAGCTTTAAAGTAACAGCTCTGACTTATTTTGTAATCTATTCATTGGGAACAGAGCTAAAAACCACTGCTGCAGCATGCCACTCAAAAGACGTTATTTTCACCTCTGTGAATTTAATGGGAGTGTGATCAGGCACTGGGTCAGATCCTGCTCTCCGGTTAGCGTTACTTCAGAGGCCTCAGCCTCCCCATCTCCATTTGCACAGCATCAATAATGACAGGCTACATCCTACTGCTCACATTGTACCCTCCAATTTTTGCTCTTAAAGGGTAAATAATTCCTTTCTGTACACACCAAACTCTGCACACCAAGTCCAACCTCAGAGGGCACGAGTACGACACGAGGTACTAACGCTTTACACTGAAAGTGCTACCAACAGTCTCAGGCTGTGGGATTTCTCTGCAAACGCTTTTCAGCGTGTCGCCGCTGACATAATTGTAATTTCTTAGTGTCACCGGGTATCCTTCTCAAAACAAACACCGATCAGTCACCAATGCGTCACAGTTTTAAGTGCTGTTTGGTGCAAAAGACATCACAGAGAGACTGCAAGTGACTGATCTGCGGGCACGGGATTTCAGATCCATGGTTGCCAGTTCAGCAAAGTGGATGAACATAAAGAAAACGATTTCTGATCGGTTTAATCGGCATGAGCTTAAACCAGCGCTTATACTCAGAGGTACAGTTAAAGATACACATTTCAGATAATCACTGCTGAGTGTTTTTACTTCCTCAGAGCAACGCAGTGCTTCTCCAGTGATTACAGCTCCTTGGATGCACTGCAGGCACCGAGGAGCGCCATCGTGTTCCTCAGACTCGTGCAAACCAGCAAAGCTGCTATCAGGGGTACACCTGCTTCCAAGATCTGAAGCATCTGAAGCACCCTCTGCTGCTAAACTACAGTAGTGGGTGGCTCTCCCACAATCTCCAGGGGTTGCCCAAGTTCATTCTAGTTTGTGTATTCAGTACCATATGCACAGAGGAAAGAGCCTGGATAAAACACTATGAAGAAAAAACAGCAGCAAAAGTCAGCAACACTTAAGCCTACGTTCCCAGGCTCAGCACCCACAGGCTTAAGCCTTTTTCTCAAAGGAAAGAAAAGTATCAGCTATTTTTGGACTTGAGATCTGTTCAGTCGGTGCCTGAACAACTCCATTTCAGCCTTCTTCATATGAATAAAGCATCCTAAACCGTACAGACACACACAAAGAGAACACCAGGCAGATAACAGAAGATTTGGATTTATGTGTGAGAATCTATCAGAGGGATTACATTGTGCCCTTCTCTTCCAGGTATCATCATCTATGAGCCTCCCGTGGCCTAACGCAATGCAATTGCAAGGGGTGACAAAGAGAGCTGTATTCCTCATACCATTCATTCACTCTGATGGAGAGTCGGTTGCAGAGTCTGTGCACGTACTGAGCAAAATGCTCCACGAGACACATATCATAGGAAGTCATCTGGATGTTGACATCTCCGTACTCATAGTCTGTTCCAACATTTATCTCTTTCATCTGTACTTTATCCTTCTTCTTCTTTGGAGCCTGTATTTAAAAAAAAAAAAAAAAAAGAAAGAAAGAAAAAAATAGAAAGCGTATCTGTTTTGAATGAAACTGGAAATAAAAACCAGTAGCTCTTGCCCACACAGGAGACCGTGCGAGGGTACTCTCTGCTGACAAAGGTTTGCTGAACTCTGTTGAACATATCGCAGCCCATCTGTGCTCACTTTCCCCAACTGCAAAACGGGGATGACATTATCTTAACAGATGTTCTCAAGTTGAGCAGTTCAGTTCTTGGATGGCAGCACCACAGAAGTCACAGAGAAAAATACGTGCATACCATGATTAATTTCTTCCAGGAGAAACCAAGGAGTAGAAAACAAACTGCTTTTTATTTCAGTTCCTGCCTTCGAGGCAGCTGTCTAGATGAGTTATTGTTTCCTCCTTCCATAAAAATTGTCGTCTTTCCAAATTTTGGGGAATATAAAAAGTTTACATGCAAATAAGACCTGCTCACAATATTCTGCGATAATTTGAAGCTGGGGTGTTAAATTCAGCATCATGAAGAGATTCTTCCCTCCCAAAACTACTCATTAGTTAAAACAAGACCATGCTGGACAAAAAAAAAAAGTATTTATGCAGTGTTGTGAGTGGGTACTTCATGTAAGCGAACACTCTCTATAGAGAAAAGTAGCAGTAAACCATTACATTCTTCCTTTTTAATACAGTTCATCAGCCATGGAATTAATAATATCAACATTTAAATCAGACTGTAAAAAGATAGGTCAGCTGAAAGCAAGCATGAAAGGGGAGTTCTTATGCCTACCTCCTTTGGGAGCAGGTATTTAAACTTCCCAATACCATGTGTAGGACGGGATCTGTAGTGTCTGTGGCAACTCACGAGTGCATCACCTTAAAACCAAAGCAGAGCAAATGTTTCCAGCTGAATGGCAGACAGCCCTTCTTTTAACAAACATACACGGGTGTTTGAGCCCCCCAAAACCACACTGGGGGCAAGAATTTGTCCTTGGTGCTTTGACAGAAGGCAAAGGCAGGGTAAGGCTTTGGCAGATCTCTGCCCCACACAGGCAGCCTGTACATCACAGCAAGCCTGTTACAATCCACAGCTGGTTACGGTGAGCAACAAATAAGGGAAGAAAAGATTAAAGGTGACTCATTTCCCAGGTGAATTCTCAGGCAAACAAAAGAAAAGACAGACTTGTCAGCACCAGCGGATGGTGAGGATAGCGATGAAAGGTTACATTTGCCTCCTCTTATGCAACAGCAATGATGCTACTATGATGGATCTGAGCCCTGCTTAATTTTAAATCCAGTCCCATTCAAATATTCATGTCCTAGGAAGGCAAATCAAAACTGCATTGGCTTTTATTTATACTTCCTTCTCCAGGGTAAAATGAAAACCTCAGTAACACTCATTTTAATAAAGGAAGCTCAGAACAGCAAAGAGAAACTGAACACCGAGGATTGAAGCCACTCATTTATATTTTGCCTCCACATCAAAATAAAATTCTAATTTAAATCACGACAGTGGACTCCCCAGCTCAATAAATGTTAAAGTGGGACCTCATGGGGGTGTAAGTCAGTTCCTGGACAGTAAAACAGTGAATAGCATCTGGCTGGTGTCACTCCGTAGCTAATACCATGACTAGGAGTACCTGCTCAGAACAGGGGAACAGAAGAAAAGGTTATAAAAAAGGTACAGAAGTGGAAAAGCACCTGCTCAGGTTATTTAACCAGCCCCAAATTGCCTAAAAAAGTTAAAAGGAGACACAAACGCTGAAACGTTCATGTTCATTCCATAAATGAAATTTATTTTGAGTAAACGAAGTTTTGACTTGCACTGGCTTAATAAGAGGCCTTACCTGCAGCACACAGACAGCTTTCTCTGGGTGTGGCCACTCTGTAAGAAGGAAGATAATTGTTAAAAGCTCTGATTTCACCCACCTGTGGAAACAACACATCCTGCCAATCTCCTTGAACAAAGGCTCACAGCCCCAGCCCCTCAGACACAGGCAGATCCCGTTAGCAAAGAGGCTTTCTCTTCTTCACATCCTACAGCCCTTTCAGCTCCCAGACATCAGCTGAAAATCCTCCCTCCACAATTAAAACATTTTCCTTGGCAAAAAGTATTATTTCTGTCATGTATGTTTTCTGACACAGTCAGAAGTGCCTTATACTGTGTCTTACTTGCTGGGTTTCATTTCAGACCACTCACCTGCTGAGTGCAAACACCTGCTTTAGCAACGCTCCCTTCTTCAAGCACAGCACCTGCAATGAGCCACCAGGGTCAAAATGCAGATACTCAGCGAGTTTTCACCAGCACTTGCCAGAATATAACCATCAAACCAGCACCCAAGACCCTCTGAACATACCAACAACCCTCCCAATCTCTCCTCCAGCCACTGTCACTCCTCAGAATACCACTGCAACACAGAGGAAGAGATGAAGCGGGATATAGATGATGACTGTAGTAACCTTTTCTTGCACCCCCTCACTTTGCTTCAGGATCCAACAAGTTGGGGTAGGAGGTCCTCCTTCCCTTGGTTACAGATCATATTCATCCCTCACACCGTCCCACCACCTCCAGGTTACAACAACCGCCCAAACAACCCTCCTGCTTCTTCCAGCTCCGCGGGGATGGAGGGAAACACAGCTCATCCATCACCAAGGCAGCGCAAAGCAAAGAAGCTTTGCTGTCACCACAACCCCTGGCAGGCAGGAGCTGCGTCATGCCAAGCGGGGGTGGCAGGGATAATTACCAACGTCCCCCCAAAGAGTGACTGGAGGGACAGGGAGGACCAGGGATCTGCCAGGCCCCCAGGGTAGTGGCAGGGCGGGGGCTGTAAGGGACACTGGGTCACTGGGGTGATCCCTGGGTGCCGGAGGAGTGTGCGGGGGGGGTCTCTACACCTGGCCCACGTACACCAGGGTAGGCACTAATTCAGGGTCAGGCCTGCGCCCCCCCCAGTCTACGCCCAGGGACAGGTCGAGCCTATCCCTCCTGTCCCCAGGGCCGGGTCGGGCCTATCCCTCCTGTCCCCAGGGCCGGGTCGGGCCTGTCCCTCCTGTCCCCAGAACCGGGCCTGCCCCTCCCCCGGGGCCGGGCCTATCCCTCCCCGCCCCTCCCCTCCCCTCCCCTCCCCCCGGGGCCGGGCCTGTCTCTCCTTTCCCCATCCTCCCCGGCTACCGGGGCTGGGGCCGGTGTCCCCTACAGCCGGTATCGACCCGCCGGTACCTTCGGCAACGCCGCACTCATCCCTGCGCCTCGGACGGAACCGCGTCCGTCGCTCAAAGCGTCCCCCCGCCGCGCCTCGGTGCTCCCTCGGTGCTTCCCCGCCCGGGTCCCCGCGGCTCCCGCCCCGCGTTCCGCCCACCGGGCCCTCCCGGGGGACAAAATTTGCAGATAAGCCCCCGCCCCCGGTGGTCGCAGGGCCCCGGTCTCCTGAAGGAGAGGGTGGGAAGGGCCCGGGGTGGTGGGAGCGGCAATGGAGGACACCTTGTCCCCGCTACCTCCCACCGGGACCGCCCCACGGAGCAGCGCGACGTGGCAGTAGCTGCGCGGCGCACCCAACCCTGCGCCCAGCACCACGCACCCTGCTAGCCGCGGCCCGCCCTCCGCTCCCTCCTTCTCGCACGCTGATTGGCTTTTCGCCGCGTCCATCGAGGCACTGCGTGGCTGCCATGTTGAGTGTGGCATGCCTGGAAAGCGCACTAGCGTAGCGCGGTGGCCATCTTGAGTGTGTCCGGCCTGGCCCCGCCTTGTGGCGGCCATGTCAGCGCGGCGCGGGAGCGCTGTGAGGGGGAGCGGGGATGGAGGGCGGCCGGGGCCGGGCAGGGCGGGCGGCCTAGGGCCGAGCCGGCTTCGAGGAGGGGTGATTTGCGTTCATGAGCCCTCAGTCAGCACCCGTTACCCCCGCTGGCTGTAGGATCGAGGCAGGGACCCGGCCGGGGCTCAGCAGGCCCCTGCTCCATCCTGGAGACAGGGCCCCACCGGGCCTGTGGGGTGCGAGGGCGCCTAGGGCCGGCCTGGGCATGCAGGGCTGAAGTGGGGGCCGAGGGTTTGGTACTAAACCTGCCTGGTTTGGCCCTGCCACCTGGCACGAGCACTACAAAGGGTGTTTTGTTTTGTTTTTTAATTTTTGTAATTGTAGAGACAGAGCTGGACCTTACCCTGTAGTCAGCAGGCTTGGCTGTGTCTGTGCTGGCAAGCCACCACAGGCCTTGAAAATGAAGAAGTGCATCAGCGTGAGGTGTTTGGGCCCCACGGCAGGTGGGCTTTCAGCTTGTAGGGGAAGCAAAACCGAACTCTTCCTTCAGCAGCCGTCTGAGGACAGAAGGGAATCCAGCCTTATTGCTTTGATCCCAGCTGCTGTCTGGAGGCAATTCCTTAAAACATTTTAAGTGAGAAGCCTGTGGGAAGGATGGACTGGCAGGGACCTCCCTGATGTGCAGCGTGTGTTTCCCACTGGGAGTGGAGGTGGGCAAGGGGTTCTGCCTGGCAGACTGGGGTGGAAAGAGATGGGCACTGCGTGGCCCTGTGTCCCCCAAACCTGGCCGTCTGGTATTGGCTCGGGAAAACCCATCCCTGTGTAAACTGTCCCCTCCTGTCTCTTCCACCTTCTTCTTTTCCAGGCTACCTCCAATGCAGACCTTCATTTCACTTAGGATCTTCCCCACTCCCTTCTCTCCTGCCTGGCCCCAGTTTCCCCCTTCTTGTGGGGCAGATGCCCCTGCCTGCTTTCCTGAACCCCCGTTTTAGAGCTCTCAATCTTGGACAGCAGCTGCCTGGCAGCTTGATTTCAGGTCAGGATTTCCAGCTCTGCTGACTGATCACTGCTGCAATTGCTTTTGGCTGGAGCTGTCAGGGCTCATGATGGACTTTCTCTCTCCAGTTCATCTGCGTTCATTGATGTGGCAAGTCTCCTCCGCTCCAGACCAGACTCGTGCATTTGATTCCTGCTCTGTCATCCACCCTGCCAGGCCCTGTCCTGCATTTCTGAGTGCCTGGAGCTGCCAGCACACACCTGACACCCCAGAAGTTCATCCCCATTGTGATCTGGTGCATGGAGGGGAGAGAAGAAATGTGACAGGACAAGGTTGGCCTGAAAGCAGAGCCTGGGCGGGCTCTGTGCCATTGCGCAGGGCTGTGCCATCTCATATGGAGGAAATGGAAAGGATCTGCGCCACCTTTGCTCTCTCCTCTACGCTTTGCAAGGACACGGGCTCCCAGCTCTGAGCTCTTTTCATGGTGCTCCCCCGCCATGACGAAACTGCTCACGTGGACCAGATGTTGTAGTGCCCTTTGATCTCGCCTTGCAAGCCCCAGGCAGGGCCACCCTGGCAGTGACACTTGTTTGCTAACTCCAGGGTGCTTTGAGCAAGGAGCACTATGGGAGTCTAAGCTGGGTTAAGCCCAACACTCCGGTTCCAGGAAAGCTGGGCTTTTCCTGTGAACTTTGAACCCCTGAAGGAAATTCTGTGCTTGAGGAGGGGTTGCTGTGACTGGAGGGGGACTGGCTGGTCCTGCATTTTTGGGGGAAGGCCGTGATGGGCACCACAATTAAGATCAGGTCATGCTCATGACGCTCCTGTCTTCCATTCCTGCAAATGCTGTGTGCTCATGGAGGGGGACTATACCCCCTAATGCCCTCTGCCCTTTGTGGGGACTCATCTTTCAGCCACCCACAAAATGTGGCTGAGGTGGAAGCATTGCCCCAGACCAAGTTTGGGGTACAGCAGGCACTGCTAAACTTATTGCAGGAATCCCCCTCCCAATGACCATCATTGTCCTACACAGCTCAGTGCAAAACTACTCCATCTCTTCATTGCGCAGTTTCTCTGACATCTATCATAGACAGATACATTTTAAGGCCAAAAGGGACTGTTAAATCAGGTAATTGGTCTCCTGCACGTTGCAGCCTATAGATTTCTGCTGACTTACAGCTGTATGGAAGCAGATCGCTCCTGTTTCCATGAAAGCATCTTTCTCATAAAGGCTCCTGCTCTTGATTTTCCCTGGATACAACGATAGCGCTGCTCTTGGCAGCTTGTTCTGGCGGCTGAGCACCCTCTCTGTTAAAAACCTGGATCTTCTTTCCCATTTGAATGTGCCTCTGCTTCAGCTCCCAGCCGCTGGTCCTTGCCATGCTTTTCTTTGACTAAGGAATCCTTTCACAGCCAGGTAACCGAATCTCTGTTTGTGGGACCACAACCTGCCTTTTTGTGACATTTAGAAAAAGAAGCAAAGGTGTTGCTTTGTTGCTTTCCCCCTCGGCCGCAGAAACCCAAACCACTCATTTTCTGTACTGTGCTAGAAACCACCAGGGAGCTCTTCTTCCTCTCAAGGCTCCCCCGGCTGCTGCGAGGGGTTATTTCATCCATCCTCTTCTGCTTCGCTGCAGATTTCTCCCTGTCACACAGCTGGATGTGCCCTGTCGACGACCCACCGTGGTGCGCAGCACAAGTGCTGGCAGAGGCGATGCTCGAGCGGTTTGTCACCTACACAGGAGGCTGGTGCTGTCCTACTGTGCTGTCCAGAGGAGCAAAGCCACCCTAGGAGAGTTGAGATCCAGCGCCTGAAAGTCTCCGTTTCTTTTTGGACTTGTCTGATTATAAAAA
The DNA here is from genome assembly GCA_017310255.1 of Butorides virescens. Taxonomy (NCBI): domain Eukaryota; kingdom Metazoa; phylum Chordata; class Aves; order Pelecaniformes; family Ardeidae; genus Butorides; species Butorides virescens. The sequence goes on along the minus strand of JADKXX010010970.1, from coordinate 2,735 downwards.
GCAATCAAAAAGAAAACCTCTCGATGTGCTTCAGACCTCTTCTACCTTCTGCAGCACTTCTCAGGACCACGCCTAAGGGCCACAGGAGTCGGCAGGATGATCTCCCCTGGCTTTGGGGAGCAGAGGCAGGTTCCTTGTCTTGAAAGCCTCATCCACGTCCCCTGCCAGCCCCTCAGGCTGAAACCCCTTTGGCAGGCAATGCAGGAATGTTTCCTTTGCCCAGCTCAGAGAGGTGCTGAGCCTGAGCAGAGCTTTTGTGATAAAAATAATTGTTGCTAACAGTCAAGACTTATCCCTGGTAGAGAGCCCTTGTTTTCCCTGGGATCAATAGGAAGGATACCCGAATCCATACTGATGTGTAAACAAAGACAATATATGTATTTAAAATGATGCTGGAATTATTGAAGCCAGGTCTCTGCCAACCTCGATTCCCTTTCCACATGACCAGTGCCAGAGAGAGGGGGAAGCGTTCCAAAATGCTGGGTGCAAAGCTGAATGTGAGCTCCTGCTTATATATTTATTAAAACATATTAAAGACACATTTTCTCTTTCAGTTCACTGGAAGTTCAAGGCCTGGGAAGAAAAAAAAACCCCAAACTTGGAGAAGCAGTTAATCATGTTGAGGGAGTACAAATGAAATGATCAAAAATAGAAGGTATAGACCGTTGGTTTTCAAAATGCCATCTAATTCTGGACCTGGATTGCGAGCACTGGTAGGGGTTGAGACTCATGTCCAAGAACAAGGTCTCCAGAGCGCGAAGGTTCAATGAGCATTTCCGTTCACCAGGCAGAGACGGAGCACAGAGACTGTGGCTGGAGACACCAAACAAAGGACATTCATGGCCAAGGGTGACCTACCTGCAAGCAAATCCTCGCTGAGACCCCCTTCGGTTACACGGAGCATTTACAAATTCAGGGCAGCAGGTGATGTGGAGATGGAATGATATTGGTTTCAAGCCATGATCTTTTTCAAAGAGAAGACGGATTTTGGGCGTGGTGTCCCCTTAGCAGAAGAGATGCGGCGTTGAGATGTAGCCCTCAGGCCTTGGAGAGGAAGGTGTTGAGATGTGGGAGAGCACAGGGGAACAACATTCACTGGCAGCGAATATATTCAGGGGCACTAAGCGAGCGGTGGGTGCCATTTCCTAAGAAAGATGGGGATGGACTTTTTAGCAGGGCTTGTAGCAACAGGACAAGGGGTGATGGATGTAAACTAAAAGGGGAGAAATTCAGACTGGATACAAGGAAGAAATTTTTTAGGATGAGGGTGGAGATGCCGGCACAAGTTGCCCAGAGAGGTGGTGGATGTCCCATCCCTGGAAACATTCCAGGTCAGGTTGTGAGCAACCCAAACCTTTCCATGATTCTATGATTCCCCTGACTGGAGCAGAGAGGCTCTGGAGCAATCTCCCAGATGGGAAAACAGTGATAAACGCACCCGTTTCCAGGTGGAAAATCCCCCACGGAGCATTATTTGGCACTTGTTGAGTGGAACTCCAGAGATTTGCACCAACATCAACATGAACACTACCATGGGGCAGGAGCTGCAGATGCTGGAGGGCCCCATCCCATTCCAGGCAGCCAAGTTGGGTTATTCCTGGGAATAGCAAGAGATGCCAATGCCAGTTGATGTCCAGGGGGGTGAGTGCTTCCAAAAATCCCATTTTGTGTTCAAATTCAAGCAAGGGAGTATTGATTGGCATGGGATTGCACCAGCGTGGGGGAGGAGGGAGCAAGGCTGTGTGGACGAGAGACATCCCAAAGCCAAGGTGTCTACAGGAGGGGCTGGGATGCAGGTGGGAGCCAAAGGGGCAAAGCAAGCAAAATGGGGAGAAATAGCTAAAAAAAGTAGCTAAAGGGAGAGCTGGCCCCCAGGTGGGGTTCTGGCCTCTCCCCAGCCACCACAAAAGGGTGACAGTGGGAATCACGGCCCTTGCTGGGAAATGTCTCCCCGCTGCGAGGGATCTGCTGGGGCCGTGGTGGAGTGAAGGTCCCCAGGGGATGCTCCTCTGGAAGGAATCACAGAATCACTTTGGTTGGAAAAGCCCTTTCATTGAGTCCAACCTTTAACCTAACCCTGCCATCCCACCCCCAAACCCTGTCCCTCAGCACCTCATCCATCCTTCTTTTAAATCCCTCCAGGGATGGGGACTCGACCACCTCCCTGGGCAGCCCATTCCAGAGCCTGACAGCCCTTTCTGTGAAGAAAATATCTGTATCAGTTCAGGATTAGGCCTTTGGTCTTAAGGACTTTGCTTGTTCCTTTGGGGTCGCCCCCCTCGCCGCTCAGTGATTTCAGCGAGCAGGATTTCACCCCAGCGTCCAGGAAACCCGCGCGGCCATCGTTAGGCTCCAGAGTGAACACCCCCGCCCCCCCGCCGCGCCGCCCGGCCCAGCGGCGAGGGCCGGCAAGTCCCGCCCTCTCCGGCGTTTCCCCGCCTCCCCCTCGCTGTGATTGGTCCGCCGCGCTGGGGGTGGGGAGGATAGGCAGGGGCGCGCGGGGGAGCAGCGTGACGTTGTGGCGAGGGGCGGGGCGGCTGGCGCGCGTGCGCGGGGCGGAGCGGAGCGCGCGGCCACGGTGTGAGGCGCCGGGAGCGCGGGGGGAAGGAGCCCGGCCCTGAGGGGAGCGGCGGCACCACCTCACCCAGCCGGCTGCGCCTTCGCCGGGGCTGCGCGCCCGGCCCTACGCCCCTGCCCGCCGCCCGCAGCCTTCGCCGAAGGAAGGGGCGGGGAAA
>JADKXX010010969.1:0-64619 GCA_017310255.1 Butorides virescens | reverse complement strand
CCCCCCCAAATGACTTATCTTGCTGTTCCTCACTCATACATAGATGAGCTTGGTGATAAGGCTGCTATTAAAATTATTTACCTGTACATTGGCAATTTCCTTTAGTCTGTTCCTTTCATCCTTTTTTTTATTTTTAATTATTTTTTGGTGTTGGAACAGCTCCCTTTCATATTAGGGATTCAGGGAGCACAATTCCAATTTGGTTTTTTTTTGGGGGGGGGGGTTAAGTCACCTGATCTACTTGGTGAGGTGCTATTTGGCCAGCCATTTTATGAGGATTTTGGAAGAGGGTCAATGTGTAGAACATGCTGGGTTTTGGTGGTTTGTTTTTTTACCCCAAGGTATTTGATAACGGGCATCTTAGCTATGCATTTGCAAGATGCTTGGCTTGTTTTTCTGTATTTCTGAGCTTCGATTCCATGAAGCTTTTTGCGTACCTCCATGGAAGGTTGTAGCACCTGGTGCAGATCTTAAATCTCAGCACCTCTTAGTTTACACGTGGATTTCTTGCTTTTCTAGCAGGCATAACATCAGGTATCTGCTTCCTCTAGGCTTTGTCATTTCTTTTTTTTTTCCCCCCCCCCCCCCCCCCTCTCAGCTAGCCATGTGTGTTAATACTGGAAGGTTTTAAACAATTCCTGTTCGTAGCATCAAATCTGGGGAGGACAGAAGGGGTTTTATGGGTATAACAGAGCAAAATACTCCTAACTAAATACACATAGCACTGCAACTGCTGGCTTGACTGTGGCTTATGGATCTGTTCAAGCCAATTTGAATCTAGCCAGGGCCCAGGCTAGCAGCTGCGGTGTGGGTTTCAGCCCTGCCTTTGTCTCGCATCCTGGGCGATGACTCCGTGACTGATCTGCGCCGAACCCGGTGTGAAACGTGGCCGTGTCGATGGCAGCGTAGCCCTCGGTGTGTCCACGCAGCCCACGGGTGCTGCAGCGTGGGCATGCTCCAACGCAGCACTGGGGTGATTCTTGTCTCTGATGGAGAAATGGCTTTTTCTGAATTCAGCTTGAATCTCTATAGATACTGCTGTCATTATGTCATTCTGTGTAATATTTTTTTTTTTTTTTACTGTCCAAAGGGTGTATACCTCCCATTACAAATGGCTCCTGGAAGAATAAATGCCCTAGTAATGTTCTTCTGTATGATGGAGATAATTACAGAAGCGTCTCCGATGCTGCAAAGGGAGTTGGAGTGGGCTTTGCTTACACGTAGCTCCCTTTGTCGTTCTTTGTTTTGAAGGTTGAGGGAAATGTAGAAATAAAGTTTTTCTTAATAGCAGCTTTCATAAATGAGAAGATCTCTTTGTACAACTGTTGCGTTGGATTGCTGCATTCGCTTCCTCTTCAGCTAAAAGGTTGTCTGCCCTGTTGGAAGGCCATAATTACAGAAATCCTACTGCTGCTGGTAGGGAGGCTGAATGCTTCTGTTTCATTTACATTCAGGGACTTTGCAATGACAAATGAAATGTTATAAAGGGCTACGATGTCGATTAGCTGCCTCAGCAACCAAAGCTAGCTAATATTGGACCTTCTGTATACAGTCTCTTCAGTAAATGTGTACATTATGGCTAAGAAATTCTTAACTGAAGTTCATTACTGTGCAGGCTTTACAGCCCTGCCATGCGATTGTGTGAGCAAAGGCAGTATCATTCCATGCGAGATCTAGAAGCATCTCTAGATGTTTTATTCTTACTTGAAGGTGGGATTGCATGGTGGATGCAGTATGTGATTATTTTTTTTTTTCCCCCCCCCGGTATCCTCAGCCATATTGTGGGAGTTCAATGCCGTATACCTAGGCGTTCGTGTGGACTGCAGTGATTCTTCCTCGCTAGACTGTTTGTCACTAGCTGCAGATTCTTTTTCCTTTGCCACGATGCTGATTTTTTTTTTTGTTTGTTTGTTTTTAAAGCCCCTTCTTTTCCTGCTCCCCAAAATCTCCTTGTCTCCGGTGTCTATTACTGGCATCGTCTGCCTTTTCGGCTTTTATTGCGCCAGCTCCTCGAGCACTCGAGCAAGCTGTCACGCCGCTGCAGCTCTCTGTCCGTGGGTCCTGCCTGTGCTGAGCAGTCTGTCGGCAGTGTGTCATGACATCGGGTCGCTCGTGGCTCTGTTTGGGATTTACTGCAAGTCATTGCCTCTCGATAGCAATATGGTTGTCGTGTCCCCCGCGCCCCTCCCCAGCCAAGCCTGGATACTTGCCGCATGTTCTGTGGATTCATCACGAGCCTGCAACATAATCCGTGTCCAGCTAGAAGAAGCTTCTCTCTCTTTCTTTCTCATTTTTTTTTTAAACTTGCAGTACAAGGATATAGCATTGGGTGGCTAGCAAGAAGGCAACTTCACCAGCGCTTGCCTTAATTGAATTACTTTTCTCAATGATTGAAGATTATACAGAGTTTAGCAGTTTTAAATATGCTAATCTGTACTGAAAAGGCAGAGAGAGCTGTGTGCTGAGGGATTAGATAGAACTATTGTGGGTGTGTGGGGGGAAAGTATGCTTCTTACTGCCTTTGATCTTGTTTTATCAGGTGATTTTCATCAGTCCTGATACCTCAAGTTAAGAAATTCTGATTTCGGGGTCGCATCTGTTAGTGTACATATCACCTGTGTTATAGGGTAGCTCGTGGTAAATATGGTATACATTCAAATATTAACAACATCTTTAGTTTTATTTTGCATATGAGCACCTCTCCTACTTAATACATTGATTTTTTTGATTGAGTGAGCAGAACTGAATGCTGGGGCACTGCAACAGAAATATTCTTTCGTCACGTGGGTTCATGCTGCAGCTTTTATTGGCGAGCAAGTCTGAAGGGCATTAATATGTACAGAAAGCAAAATAAGTCCCTGTTGTCTCTTTCTGCTGGCATTTCTGCGTTGCGTAAGATCTTAAAGAATGTTAATTTGTTCCAATTCCTTTTATCAGGAACCGAGATTTTTTAATAGCGAAAAAACTGATAACTACAATATAGTAACTTGAGGAATATAACTGGAAACCACTAATGAACTATGCTGTTGCATAACGATGTTGGTACAGGCACTGCTGAACAGTGTGATGAGTCTTATTAGATAACTGGAGAACTGCAGGTGGTTCCTGTGTAACATGAAGCTGACATAACACTGGTGACAGTCCAGCCTGTCCGCAGAGTCTGGCATCCCTGCGCACCTTAAAACTCCCTTATTTTTAAGGAATTCTCCACTTTACAAATCTCCAGAGAGCTATTACGGTGTCCCACTGGTGGTTTAAAATCTTACCCCCTTCCCTCCTGTTAATTTCTGAGTGTCTTGGTTTTCCTGTGGCTGGGTCTTCAGATATTTAGGTTTATATTTGGACTATATGCATTTTCCACAAGTCACTGAACTTCATTTTCTTGGGTACATCTGGAGGCTGAATATTGTCCCCGTTCTTTCTCTTTATATCTCTTCTTCTCTATCTTCCTTCTTTATATCTCTGAAATAGCACTTCCTATAGCAGTGTCTGGCAGAAGCACATCAGACTCGGGAGAAAAAGACTTAAATGTTTTGTGGTGCCTGTTCTCATGGTGCCTTTTGATCCCTGTCTATTTGTGGAAGCCTATGAAGAAGCCAGATCTTTTCTTCAAAGGAAGAATAGCTGTGCCTATCTGCGCTTTGGTATGATTTTCTGTCTGTATCTGAAAAATATTTTGTGAACTTGGAAGGAAAGGATCTTCTTATCCCTTGATCTAAAAGAATGGATTTTATACCTGCAGCTGTTGGGGTGTTTGGTGGTACTTGGCATGTTCTTCATCCAGGTTCTACAAAGCTGATGTCTGAGGCTTTTGCTGAAGCTGTAGGTGGAACTAACAGAAACAAAGGTGAGGAACCTCACCTGAGGCCACCTTAGCAGAAGACATTTAGAAATCATCAGAGCCAACAGTTGCAGCTATTCTTCTCCACTGGTTGTTAAAAATCTGTCTTCTGTAATCAGTTTGTGAGGAAGTAGCTTCCTTCCTATTTACCTGATCGTTTAGTCCAGGTGCTTAATTAAAGGCATTTGTTGTGTTCATGCATGTACAAGTACCTGCTATATACACTACCGACTAAAAAAAACCCTCAAACCACCAAAAACCCCACTCTGTGGTTTGAAACATGGCTCAGAAGAAATCAAGTTTTGCTCTTTTGACATGAACACCATCAGAATTTTTGAGACAACCTCCAGAACTCACCCATGGGTCCTGTAACAACAGTCGCCTCGTGACAGACAAATGTTTCTGAAAGGGTACGGGAGATCTGATGCATCTCTTCAGGTATGGAGCAGGACAGAACAAGACTAAAAGCACCATTTTGAAAATGAACTGATATAATCAAAATGATTACAAGTTTGACACATTAGTATAAATAATTTATGGAAGTAGTCTGAATGAAAAATATGTCTCGGCAAACAAACAGCCTTCAAAATACAGACTGGCAGTGAAAGTAGAGTTTTTCAGGTCTGTTTTCGTGATTTACCTACTGAGCTTACACAAAGTTGAAAAGCTAAATGGATTCTTTGTTTTCCCCTCAGCATAAACCAAACTCTTCTGGCTCTAACATATGGAAGGGCACAGGGACAGCGAACAATTGAATCAATTACTTTACATCAGATATTTTCTTTTTATGTTCAAAACATGATAGGGTAAATATGTTTTGGAATATTTTGAGTATCCCAGAATCCCAGACTGGCAGGGGTTGGAAGGGACCTCCAGAGCTCACCCAGTGCCACCCCCCTGCCCAAGCAGGCTCACCCAGAGCAGGGGGCACAGGACAGCATCCAGGCGGGGGTTGAAGATCTCCAGAGAAGGAGACTCCACAGCCCCCCTGGGCAGCCTGGGCCAGGGCTCGGGCACCCTCACACTCAACAAGTTCTTCCTCCCGTTCAACTGGAACCTGTTCTGCTTCAGTTTGTGCCCATTGCTGCTTGTCCTGGCACTGGGCACCACTGGGAAGAGTCTGGCTCCATCCTGGTGACCCCCACCCTTGAGATATTTGTAGGTGTTGATGAGATCCCCTCTCAGCCTTCTCTTCTCCAGGCTGAACAAGCCCAGGTCCCTCAGCCTTTCCTCCTAGGGGAGATGCTCCAGTCCCCCCATCATCCTTGTTGCCCTCCTTTGGACTCTCTCCAGGAGTTCCTCATCTTTCTTGAACTGGGGAGCCCAGAACTGGACCCAGTGCTGCAGGTGGGGTCTCAGCAGGGCAGAGTAGAGGGGGAGGAGAACCTCCCTCGCCCTGCTGGCCACACTCCTATTAACTGAAAAAAAAAAAATAGAATTTTTTGTGTGTTTCAGTAGCACTTAACTCTTACCAAATGCAGCCTAGTGCATCACAAAAACCAAAAGCTAATCTGGGAAGCAAATATTATACGAAACTAAATCTAAATAAGTTCTTTTCATCCATGTGAGCTATGTAATGGTTCAGTAAATCTGTGTGTGTGGGCGTGTACATATATTATACTTAGAAAATACCAAATTTAGTGCAAAGGCCATTGAATGGCTGAGATCCTTTTGAGATGGAAATCGCTTCTTGTTGGTTGTCAACCAGTAAAAATACCAGCTTAAGAAAATAACCAACTCTACGTGCAAAGCGGTATCAAAATTGGGGGTTTAAGTGAAAAGACTTCCTACTCCTGATGTTGCGTGCAACTCGATTATAAAATGTGCTACTGAAACCTCCCCTTGTTGGATACATGGACGTATTTTTTGCGTGCCGTCGAGTTCTTGAGCCCCTTCCTCGCTTCTGACTGCCTCCCGTTGTGTCTGTCAAACGGAATGCAATCTTTGAATTAGGAAGGAAGTCCTTACGGAGCTGTACAGCACAATAGTGCCATTTGTTTAATCTGACTTTTTAGAACAAGGGTGTAACTTTCCTTTTTTGTTCCCTGTCAGCATGTTCCTTCTGCTGGACCACTGTAAACCGTGACGAGTCGGTGCTGCCAGAATGCCAGGGTGTGGTTTCCCAGTCCGCTGTATGGTTTAAAAAGACTTCTTGGACTTCTGGCATCCCCAGCGTGATGCTAACTGGTTTAGTTACAGCATGCACAAGGGGAGCATTGTGCACAAGAGTTGTGTGATGTCCTTAAGTTTGACTTACAAAGCCAAACACAAAATCCTTGAGTCTCTTGATAGTGATGAGGACCAGTTAAAGAGAGTATGTGCTCCAATGTCCCCTCTTCTTCTCTGAGGGCATTTTTGTCCACGTTGTAACTTCTTCCTTTAGGCCCATCACAAAGACCAGTGCTGGAAATGCCGCTCTTTGCTGTACTGGAGTCTAACTGGTAACTCTGCAAGCGAATCCTGCTTGACCTTGGCTCCTTTCACGAGTGCAGGTGCCTGGCTAAGTACAGACGTGCACCGGTATCGCCCATGGTAGCTGCTTCCATTTTAGTGCACAGAGTTGGGGGATACTTTGAAAGAGTTTCCATGACTTGACTAACTGCCAGTATCCCCTGGAGATGCCACACAGCTATTCTGAGATTTGCAGGCTCGTAGTGTTCTCTCATCCAGACATGTGTAGGTGTCATCAACACACCGAATTAAGGCTTTGGTTTAAATCAAAAGCATATTTGCCCAGAACTGAAAGAGTTGGGAAGAAATACTGGAGTGATACTGATGAGCAGGTAGCTATTTGTCTTCAGACATGGCCAGAACCAGCTGCACCAGTGGAAGGTGTGGGTAAACTTGCTAATGAGAAAATGTTCCTAACTTTCACTTGGTCTCTTTTATGTCTTGAATTGTGACCGCCTAAAACCTCTGTGCTATTAACATTTGTGACCATATAAATGAATGCCATTTATCCTGCTAAGTGATGTTTTTTAATGATTTGCTTCTAGGAGAGCAATTGGCAATTGCTGCAGCAAAAAAAAAAAAAAAAAAAAAAATCACTCCAACATTTCTGTAATTAATGGAGAGGCCAGTTTATTCCATTCCTCTAAATGCTTCCTGCTACGCTTCCTGTGCTTGCCTCTGTCTAGGTTTGAGTTACAGCCAGTTCATTTTCTTAATGTTCTTGATACGTGCAATACAAAGGGAAGGGAAATTAAATCTAGAATAGATGTGCAGCTAAAAGGAGAGGGGGCCCTTGGAGGCTGCAGAATCACCGGCAAAGCTCCAAGTAGCGGCGGATGCAGGTTTGACAAGATTCCTGTCAGTTTGATCTCTGCCAGGGGGTCTAAGTATCTGCTGCTGGAGTCAGGGAGAGTGAATTCCTGCTAACAGGCCGAGAGTTTGGCCCACGGAGGCTCTGAAGCTGCGCAGAAATGGGCAGGCAGCATTGTATTTAATCTGAACGCAGAAGTGTTTCTCTGCAGCTTGTAGGGCCAGGCACTTCATTTCTTTTAATGAAGATGTTGCCTTCTCTGGGAGTAGAAAATATTCACTCATTACTGACTCTGTCCTCTTCTGCCAGCACAGAAATGGCTGTGAGAAACCCTACTTGTCAGTGAGGGGAGGATTTTTATTTTTTATGGCCTGACAGAAGGAAGGCTTAGCAGAGGAATCTGAACTAGACGGGTGATTGAATCATCCAGTGGATGTCTGAGGTGGCGGAGGAAATGGAGAGCACAAAATTTATTGTAAGTGCTGCGAGCAAAAGCATAGCGTGCACACAGAGATCAATAAATCTTGGTGAGAGCAGCGTGAGCTCAGAACCTGGGTAGAGGGCATTCGATGAGAAATGCAGGTAAGTGGAGAACGCTGGCTTTTGGAAAAGCAACCGAATCTGCAGGTAATGTTTCCTGATGGATGCGGTTGGTATTGTGAAAGTAGATGAACAGGGCTTAACTTTCATGTATAACAGAATTAATTGGCGGTGAAATGCCGTGCTGCAGTGTCTTCTCTTTCAAAGGAAGTTCTGACCCCTTCTTGACTTTACTAGGCAACAGTAGGCAGGTCTTCATGCTAGAGGTTTGATGCCTTATTTGTCTTGTCTGTATTACCTGATTTTAATTTTTTTCCCCTTCCCTTGATTTCAGACTGATGCATTTGCTGCTGAAGCAGTTTTTGAGTATTGTGTCCTTGACTCACTCAAAATGGCTGAAAAATCACTTGTGTCTGCATAAAAGCTGGGATGGCTTTGCTAAAGCTGAGCTTCTGCTGCTTGTTTGGATAAAGCTGTAGGTGAGTCTTTCAACAGGGCAGCTGAACACAGCTGGAGGAGGCTGAAATTAAAATGGCTGAAGAAAGTTTGGGTTTGGTATGTCATCTCTAGGAAATCTTAAGCTTTTTTATTTTTTATTTCCTGACCTTGGAACGCCTTACAAAGAGGTCTTCACAAGGTGGGTCTCTACCAGCCCCTTGTTGCCAGACCCACCCACTGCTTCAGGTTCTTGTAATTCCTTCTCAGCTTTCCAGGCTGCCTCTTGATATCAGTCCTTTATGTATTCAATTCATAATTATGTTCCTATTCTTTCTGTTCTTCCAAATTCCCATTTTTCTTCCCTAGATATCTTTTGCCTTTTTTTGCTGAGCAGTCATTGGAGTGGCTTTTATCCACCATCATGCAATTAACTTTGTGACCATCGTTCTCTTCCACTTTTTTATTTTTAGTTGCTCTTAAACCTCAATGTGACTTAGAGAAGGGAATAGTTCTTTTTTTCTTGAAACTGCGTAAGTAGTAGGCAGATCAAAAGCTTGTGGCCCATAAAATTTACCTCTTTCTTTGGATGTGGACTTGGTGTGTGGGGGAAAAGCTGCTCCCGGTGAAAGCATGGCAGTTGTGCAATCATCTGCTGGTTTGGTGTTAAATTCTTTTCCCCTTCTCTGTGCAAGAGTGCAAAGGGCTGACAGGTTGGTTGTTTATGTCTGTAGGCTTGGTGGACTGGTTACACTATTGTGACAAGTAATTTACAATTAATACAGTCTTGGCCTTAACAATTCTACAATTTTGCTTAAAAATACAAGAGGGATTTTTTTTTTTTTCTTCTCTGGAATACAGCTGGGTTTTCCCCTGAATCATTAAACTGCAGAGTAAATAATAAACTCAAGAGGAACCTTGTACAAATTACTACATGCATTCCCTCCAGTACGTCCTGACATCTAGAGAAAAATTTCCCCATGGAATTGTGTGGATGACGTTTTAAACGGTTGTTGTAGTCTGTGCAAGACTTGCACAGCTAGGAATGAGTCAAAGGCTTGAGATCTGGCTTTGCCTGCTTGGTTTCAGGTTAAATCCAGCCTTGTTGCTTCTAGTGTCTCACAAGTCAGGCCTGTGCCCCTTGGAAGATGGAGGAGCCACGTACCCTCGGTGAGGGGCATCTCTGGACCCTTGATCCCAGGAAGAGCAAAGGCTTTCCAGCTTTACCCTTTGGAAGGGGGAAGAGGGGAAGAAGTGTCCTACCTGGAATCTTTTTAAGGAGTTTCAAAACAGCTCCATGTTTTTTCCCTGATTTGATGCTTCTGAAATGCCTAAAACACCTGGTCAAGAATCTGCATTCAGATTGTATCTCTGTGCTGCTTTGGTTGCAGTAGGTGATTCCCCACTGCCACCATCAGCCACACAGTGGAAGAAGACACCAACCAGGCATCATGTAGTATTTACTGGACTTGGTGGCAGCTCTTCTATGACTTAATGGCAAAAAAAGTGACCTTTTGTATTTGGACATAGGTCTTTGAGGTCCTCAAAGAACCCTGTGGCACCCTCAAAGCTGGCTTTGCAGCGATGACAGCCCGAAGACCCCAAATTAGCTCCTGCGCACATTTATACAGGGAATTGCTAGAATTGGAAACAAGTCTTTTCTGTGTGTCTTGGAGAGTAAATATTATAGTTAAATAGAAACTTAACTAATGTGTGTCTTTAGAGCCTTTATATGAGGGGATTGCTCCTCTGGAAAATACTGGTGGAGGAGAATATTTATTTCAAGATATTGTATCTCAGCTGGAGTGTAGATAATTCTCCTCTAAAGAATTTTCTGCTCCAGACCCAATTTCTCATGTAAGCGCTTTCTTCCTTTTCTGTAGTTGAACCCTGCAGTTCTCTTTAGAATAGCCTTTTTCTAGAAAAGGTCAGAATAAAATAAAATAAAAAACACCACCACCCTCCCCCCCAAAAAAACCCAGACCTGACTTGTTCCATTGACTATTTGGAACCAAATTCTTATCTTTTAAATTCTTCTGGATGAGTATTAAACCTTGGGCCTGCAGACCCCTTAGGCTCCCATGGCCTCTTTCCAAGGCATTTGTGAAATGCAACTGGGAAGAAACAAGTTTATTGTCAGCTGGTTTAAACTCCCTACAGAGAGGTCTGTGTCTCGGTTAGGAAGTTGAGAGGCCCGCGCGTTGAAAGGCTGAAAATTGTTGTGCTGGATTAACATTGCTTAGTTTGCCAGATTTACGCCATTTGAGCTGGAAGTTCTGAATTTGCAGTGCAGGTGGAGCAGGCAGCAGGAGTGTCAAGTGTCCTTGCTGGTGGCCTCTGTTCCGCCCTGGTCCCCAGGAGGGAGACCTCTCAGAGCTCAGGAGCAGAGTTGTGAGGGAGAAACAGGTAGTGTGATGTCAAGATAGCCTTATCTTGAATTCTTAACATAAGGTATTTGTAGGCATGTGTTGCCTGGACTTGTACGAGTGAGGAGACCAGAGCGCGCGACTTCTTAAACTGTGCTGCTGCTCTCAAGTTCTACATGTTGTTTGGTTTCTGTTGCTAAAAATAATATATAAATCGTGGTTGGGTTTTGGGGTTTGGGTTTTTTGTGGGGTTTTTTTTGGTAATGAAATACAGGGTCCTGTGCTGCTCTTGTAACATGCACTGATATATATGTTCTAACCTATTTTGATACCAGCTATTTTCCTCCTGCGTTGCTGTGGAGTTGCATCATGTAGGCTAACCCATGTGTGGTGTTGTGCAGAGGATTGCGTACATCTCTGGTTATTTTTGCACCAGTCCCCAGGTGTTCTTCGCAGACATCCTTGTCAACTTGGATCAGTGAATGCTGACTGAATTCGCGCTGTGCTTTCTGGAGAGGTGTGCTTAATGAAAGGACACAAAATGTACTCTCTGCATTTCTTTTCCTTACAAGCTGCTGCCTCAGAAGCTGGGCTGCATCGACCTTAAATCAGGACTATTTTAAGATCTTGTTCAAGCTTCATTCTGAAGAAATACCTGTGTTTCTGCCTGAAGAATGAGTTTGAGAGAAGAGAGCTCCTGTGGAAGCTGTTCTGCAGCTCTTGTGTGGAAACAGTAAAGGTTAAGTCTTAGTCCTTCCAGAGCTGCCCAGAAGATGGTAGGTTCTGGGAATAAGATGGAGTCACTGAGGAAGAAGCTCTATGGAGCTCTCTTTTTTTTTTTTTTTTTTTTTTTTTTTTTTTCCTCGTTTCCCCAGGCAGGACAAAAGTTGCTACAGTGTGAGGGGGCAGAATTTTCTTTGGGGACAACGCTGGGTAGTTAGTCACGAGAGGAGGGAGCAGGAGGAAGTATTTGCTTGTTTTGCCAGGTGGATAATGGTGCTGGGGAAATGTTAAGCAAAGCTTAAATTAGTTAAAGGATTGGAGGGAAGGCGGTAGTAATCCCTAGCATTTTAATAGGTCTCTTGAAACTTCTCTAATGCGTCGCTTGAAAAGGCTGACTTAGCATTGCTTGTTGTGCTTTCAAGGGCAAAATGTATTTGGGAAGATAGCGATAGCTTGGTTTAAGGACTCTATTCAGCATGTGGTGCAGGGAAACGATGACTGGATTCCCTGAGCTAGATGATAGCATATGCTGGTTTAGCTTGCATCAGAATAATGTTTAGCGCTGAAAAGAATAGAAACCATGAGTGTTTCACTCCAGATATGTATACTCAGGTGGCCGCCCATTTTATCTCCTCCCTTCTGCAGCTGTTCTCTGCCTGAGGATGTTGCCATCTTAATATTACTTTCCGTAGCTATGGGAAGTCTTGCATGTTGTATGCCACCATACCGTGAAGGAGGAATTTCTCCTGTGAGACGGACTTTGTCTACACTATCTTTTCTCTCACCACTGCAATCTGCTGCATGGGTTTTTATCTCGTTTTCTCTAACTCTCCGTTTTTGGTTGCCTCTTTTAACACAGTTCTTTGGATTTATCCAAATTTAGCTCATTTAAATTATGCAAGTAATACTTAACATCGGGGAGATGACGTGGAAACCAGACAAAGATGGAGGTTGTACTCTGCGTACTTACTTAGAGGGGAAATTGGAAGGTAAACGTTGGAAGTACCATAGTGGCTTTGGTTGAAGGCTGTATGCTTTGTCATGGTTATCAAGATTTTTGTGTCAAACTTCCCGTTTACACGAACAGCTCCTGGCAGGAAGAATGGCAGTATCCATATTTGCCTAGCTTGCAACTGGGCTGAAGAAGTTGTCTACCTGAGGTACTAGCACTGTAAATCAAAAGATTTATTAGGAGGGGATCCGGTGGCATTGTGGAAATGCGATGTCAGGTAATTGTGGCTCTAAAGAACATGAATGAAGCCTTGTGAGTTAGGAAGGAAGGACAAGAATAGGAAATGTTCAAGCAGAATGGCAGATGCAGTGGTGACAGATGTCCCAATGCTGTATTTCTTAGTCACTCCAGAGAGCAAGGTTTAATTAGGAAGGTGACATCTGTAGGTAAAGGTGATGAACCAAGCTTCAGATAATCAAATATTACAGGAAAAACTCGTGTCAAAGCAGCACGTTCAGGTGCTTGTTTGCAGTAATATGACTTCTTCCCCATGCTTGCTCCGAAGGCAGTAGGATAGGGAGAGGTAGCTGGGCTGTTATTGGAAAACTCAGATTATTCCTATCACAGCAGTGAATCTGGCTCTTACCTCAAAGAGAAGATAGTGGAGACAGAACAGTTTTGTTTTGTTTTAATCCAAGGTCTTAAGAGTTAGCCACAGTGGTATAGAGACCTTCTCCGGAGGGCAGAGGATGGAGATGTATTCGCACCACCAGTGACCATACAGGATTGAGGTGTGGGGAGGAGGCCAGCTTTGGCTAACCAGGAAGGAGTTCATAGGTGAGCTCTAAAAGAAAGATTTGCAAACCCCAAAGAAACTCCTGGATACTCAAAACAATTAAACCCCTAGTGGTTTAGAGAGAGGGAGTGCTTTTGTTTGGCTTTTGTGTATAAAGTTATATACATAATGTATAAAGGGATGTGGCAACATAAAAACTCAACCTGCAATGCACTGAGTTCTTCCAGCTACTCAGGCAGAAGTTACATTAGAACCCCTTCAGTAACACTTCATAGAAATTAATAATCCAGATGGTTCTCTTAGCTGACAAAAGATAATACAAGTCTGTATTGTACTCTTTCATTACAGGTTTCCTTGAAATTCTTCTCCGGTTTACTTTGAGGCCAGAATCTAAGATTTCTGTAATATGGATATTTTGAATAGGGAAGAGGAGGGTATTGGCTTTTTCTCGTAGGGAGCTGGAACCCCTCTGAGAAGGGCGTAGAGGCTGTATAGGTGTTTAAAGTGGAGGAGAGGAGAAGTTCCTTGTTACAAAAAAGTAAAAATAAATCTACTCAGATTCTGTACTGACTAGATTTGGAGCCGGGAACGCAAGATGGATGATTAATCATTTTAAATATATAGGTGTTCACATAACAGTATGGAAATATCTTCCTGAATTAGGACTTTTAGAGGTCCTTTGGGCAGTGAGTAAGCAGAAAGGATGAAGCTTAAATTCATAGAATCCTAGAATGTTTTGGGTTGGAAGGGACCCCTAGAGGTCATCCAGCCCAACCCCCCTGCAGGAGCAGGGACACCTTGAACCACATCAGGTTGCTCACAGCCCCGTCCAACCTGGCCTGGAATGTTCCCAGGGATGGGGCCTCCACCACGTCTCTGGGCAACCTGTTCCAGGGTTTCACCACCCTCATTGTAAAGAATTTCTTCCTTAGATCCAGTCTAAATCTACCTTGGTTTAGTTTAAAACCATTACTCCTTGTCCTGACACAGCTGGCCCTACTAAAAAGATTTTTCCCCTCCCTTTCCTATAGGCCCCCTTTAGGTACTGAAAGGCCGTAATCAGGTCTCCCCGCAGCCTTCTCTTCTCCAGACTGAACACCCCCAACTCTCTCAGCCTGTCCTCATAGGAGAGGTGCTCCAGCCCTCGGATCATTTTTGTAGCTCTCCTCTGGACCCGCTCCACTACTCATGGGAGTAGTGCTGTGAAGATGAGGGTCCATTTATGCAATGTATTTTAAGGGCAAAGTATAGTATATACTGAAGTCTTGTGGTCTAACCTGGTACTCTTTTCTCCGTTAAGAGCATTCGTCACTCTCATTGGGACACAGCTGGTTGTAAGGTTACAACAGCCTTTGCATAAAGCTGTTACAGAACTGTATATTCATCTTTAGTAAAATGGATGCCACCGATTACAATGGGAACCTTGGGTGACTAGCTTGGATGTAATCTAATGTTGGGCATTTGCATTAGCGTAGGTGAATCTTACCCCTACTTATCTGCATCTGTAATGGGGGCAGAGAATTACTGTGCTTTATGTAGGTGTTAAAAGGATGATGTTTCCCATCAAACCTAGGTTGTTTTACTGATTTAAAACAAGAATTCCTTAAACTGTGGGCATCCTTCCAATTACCTTTCTCAAATCTCCTTCCTCAGTGGAGATGTGTTGTCCATGAAGTTGGGCAAAATTCAAATAGCTTATTTTTTGGTGAAACCTCTTAGCACTCCCTCTACAAAGACCCCTGAAAAAAATATTTAAAAAAAAAAAAAAAAAGAAAGAAAAAGCTTACTGTTTTACATTAGCAAGGACCTGCCTACCCACAGAGTCTTCTGGAGTAAGTGAAACGGTTGAGAAAGGTGTGGTGAGTGATCTGTTGTTAGTTTACAAGCCTCTTGGTTTGGTTTAGTTTATCTGGTTAGCAGCTTTCCCTAAGGGTTGCTCGCTTTTGCTGATTTGTGGTTAGCAGTTCCCACATGAACGTGGCAGAATTTTGAGGGTTCAGAGCTGTGAAGGCAATAGTGAGGGACATTTCACTGTCTAGAAGTATTCAGGTGATTCAGCTATAAATGTAAGGAAGGTGGGCAATAGCTCACCTCTCCTCTAATTTATATATGACCTGTATGCATGAGAATTAGCTAATGAAGACTGGTTTTCTCCCCGTTTCTCTAGTTTTAGGAGAGGAACCTTCTTCTGCTGTCTTGAGAGAAGTCTGAGGCTTGCCGTGGGTCACACATCTTCTGAAACAGGACCATCCTATGTTCTCTCTCTTTGCCCTGAGATTGCTGGAACTGTTCTGAATGGAAGCTGAATCATCCAGATTCCTCTCTTCCATTTTGTCTGAGCATGGAATACCAATTAAAATGTTAATTTAGCATTATCGCAAGACCCATATTGATATTATGAAGGTGTCCAGAGAAGTTTGAACCACTGTGCTTACGCTGAGCTCTTCCAGGTTTTTATTCATGGCATTGAATTTCCTAACATATTTGCCACGTCTAAATAGAATCTGCCTCGGTGTTTTGTAGCTGAAAACGCCTCTTATATTGAATTAATTAACCATTGTTGAGATGTTTTTAACTAGAGGCATTTTATGTGTTGTCCTGTTTGCAGTGTTTAATGAATACTTTGTGGGATTCTCCCTAGACAGATTAGTCAAAAGCTTTGAATCTTGTGATTCAATTGCTCTATTATTATTGGAGCCAGTTTGCCTGGATAGTTCCCGAGATGAAAAAAAAATTTAAAAAAAATTTTTTATAAAGAAAAGATAAATCACTCAGTCTAGAAATTTCCTTACCGTCCCTTAAGAACTTTCTCAAAGTTATTTGCACTATTTTGTGAACCTTTGACAGATGTGATCCTTTTTCTCCCCCAAATACACTTTTTCTATGAAATGTACACAGTTCAGGAGCAATCCCAAAGGCTGTACCGTGCTGTGTTACTAGTGTTTAATAAATGAACTTATTTTTCCTTCTCTGAGATGAGGTAGGTGCTCTAGAACCAGGGAATGAGGTGTCTCCTTGCTTCAACAGCTTTGTGTGCCATCCGTTTGTGTCCTGTCCAGTTAAGCTTTCAAGTGGGAAGTGCAGCAGCTCAAAATATAAGGAAAAACAAGAAGCTGAAGGTTAAAACCCGACTTCTCCAAGTCAAGTGGCAGGAATAGGGGTGTTCTGGGATGTCTTTGCTGTGAGGATCTTTCAGATGTGCCAGCTCCTCAACTGGACTCAAATAGTTTGCCTTTATAGGCAGTGTTATCAATATTAGGATATTTTAATCTGGTTTTTAGGTGTCTAATAATTTGGAAATTTCCTCCTCTTGTTCTTAAACTTCATTGGAAAGTTATAATACAGCCACCAGCGTGGAGTTCGGTGTCATACTTTATTAAAGTGAAAATTGGAGATTTTTACAAAGACTCGAGTTATTTTAATAATGTTTGTGCAGTGTTGAGGCATGGGGTGGTGAGCATGGTAGCCTTCGAAAAATCAACTGATTTTGGTGCATTTATGCTGCGGTAATAAAACACGCAGAGGGGGATTCAATTTTATTCTGGTGTACCTGCAATGACTTTACACTTTTGTAGAATCTACTTATGTGCTAAACTAGCAGGACTCCATCCATGTAACCTGCACAGTGAAGTCTTGATTTATCTTCTTGATCTGGGGCTGCTCCTGAATCAGAGAAGATGCTGGTGTGCTTCAATAGCTCTGAAAGCTAAATTTAGGATGTTTTACTTAGCAATGAACTTCATCCCAATTTCTCTGTTCAGTTTTGGCTTTTTGTGAGATATTTTTTTTTTTTTAGGGTGGTCACTTTATTGAGAAAAATATGATAAGCATTGTATTAACTTCACTAAGAGACTGAATTAAAACTTCACACCTAGTTAAGCAACACAGTTACTTGAAGCAGCTGAACATGTCCTCGTCAAGACTTTGCACAAATGTTGAATTGGTTGAATAGCATTCACTGGCTTTCACTGGCAATAAATGGAGGTTAAAGAAATTTCTTAGGGGGTGTTTCGGTACGCCTTCATGGCTGCAGCCAATCTGAGAACTAATTATTTCCAAATTGAAAAAAAAATAGACTTTTCATAGAATCATAGAATGGTTTAGGTTGGGAAAGCCCTTGAAGCTCCCCCAGCCCAACCGTTCCCCTACCCCTGCCATCCCACCCCCAAACCCTGGCCCTCAGCACCGCCTCTGCCCGGCTGTTAAATCCCCCCCAGGGGTGGGGTCTCCACCCCTTCCCTGGGCAGCCCCTTCCAGTGCCTGACAGCCGTTTGGGGAAGGAATTTTCCTAATGTCCAACCTTTTCCCCCTATAGCTATCCAAACTTTTCAATCCCCTTTCTTCTCGGATTGATTTCTGCCTATATTTTCTGCTCTCTGGAGCAGATGTGATTCCTTTTGTATCTGGTGAATGCAGCTTTTCATGCACATGAATGCGATCCAAATAATATTTACAGCTGAGGATACTGTTGCTCTTAGATTACATTCTCAAAATCACCACCATCTAGAGAATATTGGATTGACCGTCTATGTTTAGGCAAGATTTTTCCCATGTGTACATACTCTGAAGTAGTAGGAACGTGTTCACATCTCAGTCTTTGGCACTCTCAGTACAGGGGCGAACTGCATGGGTAATTTTTGATCAAGACTTGTTTTAGGGAAGAAGCATCAAATACGCTTCACTGAAGTTCAGTTTTGTAACCGATTTTAAACTGTAATTAGACATCCGTGTAAAATGACTTGGTTCTAGTCTTAAGACTGTTTACTGTTAAGTTGTCGTTCATTTTTCTGAATCTTATGCCTTAAATGAAAAGATGCAAGACCACTGCAATCCAAATGCTCTGAGTGAAAAATAACCCGTCGCAATCCTGGGACTCTCTACCAACGAAGAAAGGGAAGATAATCTGAGGTTATCCAGGAAGGAGCCTAACTAGCAACTGAACTTGGTTTCAGGTAGCAAATCATTAGACATGGCAACGAGTCTTTTTACTGATGTCATTTCTAGCGTATATATTACGGTTGTCACTGATAGTGCCCAAATCTCAGGAGAAGATGAATGATGCAAAGAAAAATTCATGGTTCCTGAAGTACTCTTGCAGAGGGAGGAGGAATCTCTCTTGTTACTGTGTTGTGTTCCTCGGATATTAAGATTTGTTTTCAATAATGGTAGAGACACAGGCATTACTTTCTGTGGTGCCTTACCGCAGAGATAATGAAACAGATAATTCTGCGGGGAGATGTCACCAGCGCAATATAATTCTGATGAATGCAGAAGAGTATTCTTGTATTAGATGATAAGTATTAGCCTATCACTTTTAGATTATCCCATTTTAACAAAAGTTATTTTTGGAAAACATTATGTTTGCAGATTTATACACAGATTCCTGTGTAAACTGCCCATGAATATGGTTTGTTCTGGAAACGTGTTAAAGGTATTTAAACCAGAAAGTCATTATGAACGTCTGCCTCTTGTTTTCAAAATGTTTCTGTGGTGATTAGTTTCTTATTCAAATTGAGAACTTCAAGTGGCAGTAAAATCCAGAAATCTAGTTGAAGGGGTGTCTTCTCTTGCCACTTTCTCACTTTTTCTTTGGTAAATGTGAGCAAGTGCTTCATAAGAGCATGGATTGTACTTTTTGCTCATACTTACTCAAAGCTTGCTAATTTTGGAGAAGTGGAATAAAGTCCTGAATATTTATTTTTACTCTTAACGTGCTCATTCCAAAAGCCATTGTAATTGCAAGAGAGGGAAACAGTTGTGTTGATTCTGACTTCATACCAATATAAAATATTCAGAGCAGTCTTCTGAATTTGGAAACGTCACTTTTGTAATAACTGTCTTGCTTCAGTCTTGTGGTCTAGGTGATGGAGGAGCTCGTAGCTCCTTCCCCTTTTGCGAGAGGAGCTCAGTGCAGAGCTTGCCAGAACCACTCCTTCAAGAGCAGACCCACGTCTCCAATGTAATGTCTGTCCAAAGTGGCTTAATTACTTTTGATCTGTCTATGGTGTTTTACACCTTCCAAGTCTTTTACAAGCAGATAATTAGGTATTTAAAAATAAAATACTGAGATGTAAAAATTGGGTCTTATGAATGATTAATTACTTAAGGTCTCCTTGTGGATTTTTGCTTAGGCCTGCGCTTGTTTTTAATGGGGTGTCTGAATTATATCGCCTATATGTAGTGTATGCTTCAAAAAGTGAATTCATCCCCATAGGCTTTAACTGCCATCATATAGAAAGTGAATATTAAGCTGCCCTTGCATGACAATAATAGAACTTAAATATTGGTCTTTTAAACTTGATAGGTTCAATTTTTCTGTCTCTAGAAGCAAGTGGACCGTTAAAGCAGTTGAAATAATAACAACAGCACCAACCAGTTACTGAACAAACATGCAGTTAAAATTAAAGGCGGAGTAAATATTTAATGGACCAAACTTTCCTTCTCTTGGATTTATTCTATGAATCTAGCTTAGAAACCGTTGATTGGGCTAGAAATGACTTGGCATTCCGTCTGTATTGCGTGTCTCGATAATAAATTTGTTGCTTCACTGAAATTCTTGGCAGTGTAACTTTACAAGAGCTCTTCTTTGAAACAACCTGACCCAAGGGCTAAGGCTTTTTGGGGAAGATGAAGTTGCCTTAGCATTTGCAGTGTGCACTGGGGTGTTTACATTGTGAAAACCCACATAAATTGGAACTGAAATTCTAACTGAAATGTTCGGTAACATTAATGCATAAAAGTAGAAATACAGTGAGTAGAAATTGTCTGTAAGCTATTAAATATACAACCACCATTTTTTTTTTTTCTTTGCTTGTACTCCAAGCACCTTACGAAGTGTTAATGTAATTGCATTTCTACCTGGATTGAAGATGTTATAAGGCTGAGGTGTCTCTAAAAGCATTTAATTTGTCTGAATGTGCTCACAGCAAAGCTGTCTATCTTATCATTCCAGTAAACTGGAACAGCTAGAGTTGTTCTGAAATTTCAACCTGAGCACCACAATCCAATAATTGATTCTTTGTCAAAAAATTGCATTGTTAAGGAAACGTTTAGCCAGAGCGTTGCGGGGACTATTGAAGTAATAGGTAAACAGGGTGTTTTGGTAAAAAGCAAATAGTAAATGTCATCTGTTCTGACTCTTTGAACTCCTGTTTACTGCCCAGCTTTCAGCTCAGCCTGTACCCCTTCGAGGACACATGCATCGCAGCCTGAAGGAGATAACTTTGTAGTACCAGCAGTCTGCCGTGTTTTGCCTAGGCATATGGGTGTCACTTTAGAGCCTGAATTAACTTTTAGTCGCTGACTTGCTGAGAACATAAAATTAATTTAATCTTTCTCTAACAGGACTTCCTAGAGCCCTTTTCCTCAGTGCCATTCTGTCTTTAGTAATGGAATTATACCAGAGTTGTCTGATTGGACATGAGAGGGAAAATTTTTACCATTAGAACAGTCAATGATTGGAATAATCTCCCCAGGGGAGGGGTTGACTCTGCCATGCTGGACACTTTCAAGATGCAGCTGGACAGGGTGCTGGGCCATCTTATCTAGTCTGTGCTCTTGCCCAGAAAGGTTGGAGCAGATGATCCTTGAGGTCCCTTCCAACCTGGGATTCCATGGTTCTATGATTATTGCCCTCTATAACTACCTGAATGGAGGTTGTAGCCAGGTGGGGGTCGGTCTCTCCTCCCAAGGAGGAGAGGAAACCACCTCAGTTGCACCAGGGGAGGTTTAGGTTGGACATTAGGAAAAATTTCTTCTCCAGAAGGGCTGTCAGGCACTGGAAGGGGCTGTCCAGGGAAGGGGGCAAGTCCCCATCCCTGGGGGTATTTAAAAGCTGGGCAAATGAGGTGCGTAGGGACATGGTTTAGTAGTGGACAGGCGCGGTTGGACTCTATCTTAAAGGTCTCTTCAAACCAAATGATTCTATGATTCTGTAATTCTATGATTCCTTGATTTTTAAACTGAATCTTGTAAATCCTCCTATTCTTGCTCAGGGACAGGCAGCCATTCCCAACTAAATTGCAACGGGAACCAAGAGGACTTTACTATCCAAGATCTAGTGCTGTTCCTCCTCCTTCCCTTCCCCCATCATATTCCAACTCCCCTGCCTCCCTAATCTGGTTTTAAATGTTGGTTTGTTTTGGTTTTTTTCCCACTGAAGTGTACATACAAATATAACTTAGCTTAATATTGGGGATGGTTGTACTGTCTGATAGTGGAATACTTCTCCATGCATTGAGTGAAATCCAGTGGCTAAAAGCAGCGTGAGTCCAGCAGACAGGGCTTTGCAAGAACTACTGCTGCTGTTCATCACCTTTTTTTAAAAGAAAAAATCACTTTTGAGACATAGGAGGAGCTTTCCAATAACATCTGCATGGGATGTCTTCTGCTTTCCAATTTGCTTTCCAATCTTTACTTTCTTGCCAGCTAAGTTGCTGATTAGGCCCACCTGAAATTCTCTACTGTACGTTGACCTGCAAGCTGAGAGCTCCCACTCACTGTGCTTTCCTGCTGAGAAGTTTTGAACAGAGACCGTGATCGCACAGGCTCCTGTACTACTGAATCTTTCTTCTTCCTTAGCTTCATGGTCATCCAGATTTGATCAGAAGATCCTTGGGACATGTTTTACAATATTTCTAAGTGCTCTTATAGTTTCATAGAGGTGCTGCTTTGTTGTATCAGTATTTATGCTGAGGCTCAAAGATCCTTCTGAGGCATTTTGTGAGCAGTTAAAATAATAAAGTCCTTTGGAGAATACCTTAAGCCTAATTGGAAACTTGTTTTAAAAAGCTTTAGCTGTGAAGAAGGAAAGCTCAATCTTCAGGCCGTGGTGAAAAATGTCTTTGTGAGACTGTAAATGTTCGTGGGGTTGTTTTTTTTTTTTTTTCCTCCATTTCTGGCAGATAATAAAAGGAGACTATGCAGCAGCCTTCAAAATGTGAAGGTGACCTGTGAGTACTTTTAGTTAATTAACTAAGCTTACTACCTCTCTTTCCCATTTTCCCAGATAACTCACATAGCAAATGTGAGTGTATCGCTCATCCTTCCTGTTCTCTGGTTTTAAATTCATCTGTATGACAGCTGCCCTTGTGGGCAAGAACAGTTACTCTTCAGGATATTATCTTCAAAATACTTAATCAACAGGTGAATATTTTCCTTTCAGAAATAGGTAAAGGGTTAATATGCTCGTACTTGAACTCCTAAACATGCTCTTGAAACATGGGGACTTTTTTTTTTTTTTCCCAAAAATTGTGGTGACTATGTATGAAAGGCAGCTCCGTAGCTTGCTGCTGCTTCTAGCATAGTGAATCAGGGTTTAAGAAAGTCAGGAATAGAACTACTTTCCAGAATCCATTCTTGAGAGTCATGGTGTTTTTAAAAAAAAAAAAACCAAACAAAACCACCAAACCAACACAAATGTAACAAAACTCAGTGCAGACCCTTAGGGAAGTGAAAGGAATTGTTTGTTTCCAGTTGAAGAGATTTCACTCACAGTCACTCTAGCGTAGGTTTTATGTGTATGTGCTCTCAGCCGTGTCCTCAAAAGGATCACGATGCGTGCCCAAGTGCTGTGGCCAGAGTTGCTTGATGTGATGTAGGACAGGGCACAGTTGAGTCCTCATCGTGTCTCTTGGGTTCTTCTAGATTTTGTAACGCTTAACAGATACATGTGGACTGTACTCTCAGGAGCTGAAACTGTTCAGGACCTTTCCTCTAGGTATTTTGTTTCATCTCTCTTAATGGCTTGGGCAAAATTCCTGAGTCTCCCTGTTCTTTTGTTTTCCTCATCTGGGAATTATGGCTCCAGTTCTTCATCTTCTTGTTACCTTATCTTAGGTTTATTTTTTTCTCTTCTTGCTGTCTGGTCGTTTGAATGAAACCACATTTACCACACTATGTAGCAATTAGCACGGGCAATTCTGTTAATCCTTCTTCTGCTGTTGTGTGTTGTTGCACGTGTTGACATGCATATTTCATTCATACCATCTTAGCATTTTTGTTACAGCTCTTCACAAGATCATAAGACTCTCTTTCCCCAAGGAAAAGCTCTTAACTTGACAGTTTCTGGCTTCTGCACCACCTTAAAGGGTGCCCGTCATTCAGAAATGGGCAGGATTCTGCTTCTTCAAAACTCACTTCAGGTTCCATCTTCTCAATCCTCATTCCACCCATGAGGGACAGTCTGTGCCCCTGCAGCATATGCTTGGCTTAGGAGACAGCAGAATATTTGGCCCTTCTGTACGAGATGATGGAAGGTTGAAAGCTCTAAAGGTGAAAGATGATGGCTGTTCCTGCTAACAGAAAACTGGAAGTACTTAAAGAGAGGCATTGTGTAACTTCCCAGATGCTTGGTGTTACACCAGATGAAGAAAACTGAAAGTGCCTGAGGGTCCTCCTCTTGTGAGACTAATTTTGGCTCTGTGTTGTTTCTAGAAATCTTCTAAACTGTGAAAATAGCAGTGGTTATGTTCTGGGCTTGACTTGGAACTCCTCTGCAGAAAACTAGACAAGTGGCTTCGTCTTCAGAGTACAAGGCCTGTATTTTAAAACAAATTTTTATAGCTGTACTTGAGAGGTAACATTTCCATGCTTCTTTTCTTTTACTTTCTTGGTGGAGTAATCAAACTATCATATTTTGCTTTCTATAACTTTAATATACTTGCTTCTTCCTGTTCAGTAGTCAGGGGCTGGCTCTTGTTTATTCTTTTTTACAGGTTGGTGAATGTGGTGGGAAAAAAACCCCAGCTTTTGTGTGAAAACTTTGCAGTGTGAAACTGAATTATTTAAGACCAGTCACAGCTGCAAAGTCAGCAATCTGAGTGGTTATGAGGTAGAATTAGGGGACTGACCTGTGCTCAGTGTTTAATTTCTTCATGGCCATGACTGAGCAAATAACCCAAGATTTTTTTTTGCATTGTGCTCTTTCATATATTTCCCATTTGGGGAGGAAAAGTAAAGTTAATTACTGCCAAAACCCACAAGAGTTAATGAAGCTATTTATCACCATGTATTTTTGTCACTGTCACAAGGCTTGCTGTGTATCCCAAGGGAAATCTTGCCCATGCATTAATAATCAGTCATATTGTTCTACTTTTATCAGCTATGCCAGCACTTATTAGGATTTACTTAGTGGAAAAGAATACTGAATTTAAGTCATTAAAGTTGTGATTTGTGTGAACCTTTCATTTGCCGAAATACAAAGGGGAGCCTTGTCCAGCTTTACTGGTCTGGGCTGCGCCTTCTGCTCTGGCCTGCTACAGCCCATTAATGCTCAGTCTCAAGATGGGGCTTACTGTATTACTGATAAACAGAGATACCAAACTCCAGATAAAACTAAATTGCGTCTCCCTCAAGAAGAAAGTGTAGTACTCAATAAAATAGGATTCTCACATGTCTAAAGAAAGCAAACAGGCTAATGTTGGCTTAAAAAAAGGATTGATAATAGAAAATACCTTTTCCTGCCTCTTCCTTTTCCCTTTAGCTACTGCCAAACTTTAAATACAAGTGACAATTCTGTGCTACTCTTGCTGGTCTTAAAATGCCTAGAGACACCATAAAATACATCCATATGGCGCTGAATACTTAGATCAGTGGCACAGCAGGCTTTTATCCAGTCGTCCTTCAATATCTAGCTGTCAGCTATAACACTCATATATTTTTATTTTTTTTTCCCCTTTATAGTGTGGCATTTGGATCTTGGTGGAATGGTTGCATAAAAGGTAGAATCCTTTGGGAGAATTGTTACTCTGCTTGTTAGAGGCAATTTCTTGTCCATTTTCTGGCCCTCGGGAACGCGTATGTGAGGTTTAACGTAGGCCTAACATCACTTCAGAGTGCATCATGTGATTACGTTGGGTAGCACACGCCGTTTTTCAGGAGCTGCGGCGTCACGGACGCTGAGGCTAGCTGAAGCAAGATTGGGGGCGCGCTGCTTGAAAGCAATTAGGGAAGATTATAATGAGGATGTTCTGGCAAGGTGTTGCGCAAAAGGACCCTGGTGCCAGAAGGACCGGCATTTCGTGTTCAGGAGAGCTAGGCGGGTTCTTCCCTGACTTGTAGGGAGGCTGTTGGGTGGTTTGGGTTTTTTTTTATACAGTACAGTTGTGCTTCTAATATTTTGGGCTCTGCGTTGCGACACTGATGATGTTCTCTCAAGGGTTTCCTGTTGGCTGAGAATTGTCTGTTCCCTCCCTGTTGCAGAGGTAGTCTGTGAACAAGCGTTTCCGGGGGTCTGTGCCCCCCCACTGCAGCCTGAAGTCAAGAGAGAGGCTCAACAGCCAGTTGCAAGGACAGTATTTTTCACACCTTCAGTGACCTACCCTTCCTCAAAAGTCTTCCAGAGGTATTGGTAGATGATCTGGATCAGCAGAGCCTAGTTTAGGACACAAAATACTCAAACATATGCTTCTTTAAAAGGGTGGAGCAACCTGGAGATGCTAAACTGTTAAAATACAACAGTGAGCCAGCAAAACTGTCAAAATGGAAGGAGGAATCTTCTAGCAAGATGTGACCATAAGACCTCTCCCAAAGGAGCAAGGGGCTTTTCTACTTGTGGGGTGTCTGCTGGCATCTTTTTGAGTGGCAGAAATGATAATGTTCATAGTTCCTGTCTGAGTTTTTTTTTTTTTCCCTCAGCATTAAGAGCAGGTTTCTGTTTCTTCTCTTGGGGAAGAGAAGTCTAACCTGAGATTTTTAAAATGAAAACCAAGGAAGTTGGTCCTAACCATCATCTACTGCAAGGTGTCCCTATCCGTGGCAGGGATTTGGACAAGATGATCTTTAAAGGTCCCTTCCAACCCAAACCATTCTGTGATAACTCTTTTGCCAAATACGTGCAGAAAATTGAAATAGCGTATCATGGGAATTAAGACTGGGAAAATCTATAGTGCAAGATTAGGAATAAAATGGAAACTTTTTCATTTAAGGAAAAAGAGACCAGTCTTTTAATAGCTTTCACTGACTAGCTATGCATTCCCTGCTATAGAGACCAAGACAGAAGTTTTAAGCTAGGTTTAATCCCACCAAGTATGTGTCTATATCCAGATGTTTAGCTAATCTAATGTAATCAAATGTAAGATAGGAACCAATCTTGAACTGCTGGGTTTTGGAAAACTGCTCTTCTCTCTTTTGGAGAGAGAGAGAGAGAATAAATCTTCAAGTTCTGCAAAGTTTTTCTGCATTGGATTAAATTGACTTTTACTTAAAACCAAGTTTGGGATTGTCATTTCACAGGGCTGATGTTTCCTGTTTATCTCCTATAGTAATATTAGAGAGTTTTTTAAAAAAAATAAATATCTGGAGCGGAAACTTGACACAAACTAATACTTCAATTAATACAGACGCAGAACCTCTCAAATTGCCTTAAATATCCTCACAGTTGTCTCGTGGCAGATGGAACTGGAAGGACAATTTACTCATGGAGCATGGGACTCCCAAAAATGTAACACGCCAAAATCCATTGCAGATTTCTTCTGGAAGACAGTTGCCGTAGCCAGAGCAGCTTTTCAGTCCGTGGTTCTGCCAGTCTTTACTTCAGTCCTAATCCCTCCGAATGAAAGACCTAAAGCAAGTGGCTGTGTGTCAGCGTAAGTAATCTGCTATCTGCAGGGCTTTAACTAGTGAATAAGAATCTTGTTCCTAATCAGTGGGCCAAAAATTAAGTATCTATTGTCAGGGAGAGCCTGGCTATCAAAGATAGTGTTTTACTGTTGAGACAGGATCCTTTCCAGTTGAAGTCTGAGCTCATTGAACCAGAGCAAGAAGCCGAGTTGGAAGAACTGATGTTACCTAAGCTTCTGCTTTTGTCTAACACCAGCGTTCAAATGTTATGGGCCTTGCCTGGGCATGGCTGTTAGCAAGACCCTGGGAAAAAAAAAAAAAACATCCTAGGTCAGAAAAATGTATCAACCTCAATTTCCTTCTGTCATGAGTGAAGTATTGTGGCACAAGCAGGGCCTCATCGCTTCTGTTAGGAAAACAGCACTTGTGTACACGCTCTTCTGAGGTACTCAAAGAAAAGACTGAATGAAAATTAATGTTAATGAGCTTTTCAGACTAACATGTATTTTCATAGTCATCTTTTTTTTTTATAAGGCAGTTACTGAAGTGTTAATCATTTGATTACTGGTTGTTGTAGATAAGGGAGTAATTGGTCCCTTTTTGTAAATTATGGAGATACGTGACGGGAAAGAGCAGTCGGCCAGGCAGCAGGCATGACAGCTCCTGTTTGTGTGGGTTATTGCCTGGAGAGATTGACTGGACCTAAAACCCCTTTGCTCTGATGACACCTGGGTGGTGACAAAATTGTATTTCCGATTCGCTTCTCAGGAGCAAGGGCATGTCTTCCAGCAAGGTCTCAAACGCTTGCAGAACTTGGCAGAATTTTGGGCATCGCTTGAAATGTGTATTGATAAATTTCTATTACAAGCCCTTAAAAAATTAATCTTTGGCTATGGTCAGGGAGAAGAGTTGAATCTTTGCCTCCTGAATGACACGCAGCTTTAGTGGGGTCTATTTTCGAAGACATTTTACTGAGACTTAAGGAGCTGCAAATTCCACTGATTTCCTGGGGCTATCACAAAATTACATATAGTAGATATTTTTGCCGTAACCCTTCAGAATCCTTTAGGAAAATCATATTACGCCCTCTGTCTCCGAAAGGAAAAGCAGTGAGTGAACGGCAATGTGTGTGAAATGCAGGATCATTGCATCTTTTTTTTCATATACTTGGTGTTTATAAAACGGTGCTACTGTGAGAATGGACTTGCTTCTTTGTGTCCCTGTTATTGTAGCCTGTGAGAATAAGCTGCAGATGATATCAGCCATTCACATAATAGCTTTATGTGTGCTCATCTGCTAGGTAGGTGTCATTCCTTGTTATATCATGCTAGTTCACTCGACTCTGCCGCTTCCCTTCCTGCTGTTCTGCACCAGACAGTCATAAATATTCATGCACGCGTCCTACCACCCATTTAGGCTTGTATACCTAGCTTATGGTCTGTTCTAGTTTGTTAAACGCAGGCTTTTTTTAACACCGGAGTGCTGAAGGCTGTCTAGTGAGCTAAAAGGCTGATGTCATAGTTTCTGGTTTAGGAAGTTGCTGGGGAACTGCTGAGATATCGAGGCTTTAAAATATTTTGCTCGGAAATTCTTCCATCACAAAAGAGTTGACTGAAGTTCAAGGCACTTGATTGTTAGGTGGTGAAATGAAAATGGAAATTTCCTCAGCAGGAAACGATTCTGGCCAAGCTGTTTCTTTCTTAATCATCGTAATGAGTGAAACTTGTCTTTGCACCTGATGCTCAGCTGTAAGAAAACTGTCTCAACTTGCCTTGGAAAGTCCAGTTTGCATAGAATCTTTGTAAGGACCAAGAGAATCAAATTTGAAATGAGAAAAGGAGTCATTTTTGTTCAGTATCTTTCAGTACTTTAAAATACTCGTGGCTCTGTACAGAGGGGAGGGGAAAGGGTGTGTTTCTCAGGCCAGTTACTGTCTTGGTCATTTCACTGGTTTTTGTTGTTCAGATATTGTATTTCATTAAATTCATTACCATTTGGTGTAGAGCTCTTGCTCTCCGTTTTAACTGGGGCAATGCTATTCCTGTTCATCTGGGAAGGTGTTAAAATCTGTGTTTAAGAAAAAAAAGTGAATTTTTCCGAGTATCAGCCCTCCTCCCAGCATCTTACCTGAACAGAAGCTGGTAGATGAGCAGCACATCTTAACCTGAGCCAGAGGATTGGGCATTGATGTTACTTCACACTGTGAATTTGGGACTTCAAGGTTAGTAAAGACGTTAAGATTCCATGTAATGTCGGATACTGTAGCCTGGAATGGAAAAAAAAAAAACCTACTAGATATGCTTCAGGATTACCTCGGGCTTCTGAAAGTCTCTTGCATTACCAAGTCGATGAATTTCTGTAGAGTTATTAATTTTAATTGCTTCTAATATAAATAGTCTTTGAACAGCTGTGGTGATGGCTGTGTGGCCAGTTATTTCTTACTGCTTTGTTAGCTGGTGATTAACGCATGTAAATAGAAAATATGAAAATGCAAAGCACGCCTTTCTGTGAAGTTCATTAAGACTGGACGGGCCACTATGGGAATGAAATTGGACTGTGGGAATCCTCCACTGCCAGTTCCTGAGGACTCATCTGTCTTAAAACTCTTCTGATAAGAAATAATGGCAGGTCAGCCCAATCTGTCGCCACAAGGTACGATGTGAAATGTCTGTGCTGGAGCCTGCAAGGGCAGGTGTGAAAACTGCGCAAGGGTGAGACCTTCAGCTTGGAAGGGCGATGCATCCTTTCAAAGATGAGGAAGGAAGAGGTGGTAGAGTTAGAGAAAATCCTGATGGACCTTATGCTAGTGAATTTTAGCATGTGTTTGCTTGTATTTTACTGTCTTGATGGGTCGCTCTGGTTTTATTTGGGGAGGAAAAGGGAGAAAGGAGGTGTCGTCGATGGCAGCTTGAGCTTTCTTCTTTCCTCGCCTCCAGCTGTAAGAGGCTCCTGAGTGGAGATTCTATTTTGTATGAAATAAGATTCAAAGGGGACAGTTATTCCTTAGGCTCCTGCTTCCTCTGATTTTTGAATCAAAAGGAACCCACCGCCATATACCTGCTTATATACCTACATATACCTTGTAGACATTATAGTGCTGCTTTCGTGCCTTTTTCACAGAATCACAGAATTGCAAGGGTTGGAAGGGACCTCGGGAGATCATCTAGTCCAACCCCCCTGCTCAAGCAGGCTCTCCTAGAGCATGCTAGATAGGACTTCGTCCAGGCGGGCTTTGAATATCTCCGGAGAAGGAGACTCCACAACCCCTCTGGGCAGCCTGGGCCAGGGCTCTGTCACCCTTAGAGTAAAGAAGTTCTTCCTCATATTCAACTGAAACCTCTTATGTTTCAGTTTGCACCCATTGCCCCTAGTCCTGTCGCTGGACACCACTGTAAACAGACTGCTTCCATCCTCCTGACTTCCACCCTTAAGATATTTGTAGGTGTTGATGAGATCCCCTCTCAGTCTCCTCTTCTTCAGGCTGAACAAGCCCAGCTCCCTCAGCCTTTCCTCCTAGGGGACATGCTCCAGACCCTTTATCATCCTTGTTGCCCTCCTCTGGACTCTCTCCAGGAGTTCCTCATTTTTGCAGACTTGTAACTGCCGATTTTGAGAAGGATAGTGCACGCCCCTGGAATTATCACGATACAAACGCCGCAGTGTATTTTTCAGATGCGTAGACTGATAGAGCTGTGCTAGCAACATGCAAGGTATGCGTACCCCAGGAGCAGTAAGCTGACTTACCTACTCTGCTTTGTGGGTACAAGCCAGTGACTCTCCAGTTGATAGCTATAGACTACCAGCAATCCCTGAGGTCAAAGTAATTGATCCAGGACAGTTTTCAATAGTGCTTTTAATTAAAGGAAGAAAAAATAAGCTTTGTTGTGGGTGGTGACCTGAAAAGAAATTAAGGATTGGCAGGGATTCATTGGCCTAAAAAGGTCAACTACAGTTGTTTGACACTGTTATTGATTGTGTCTGCCTTTCTAGAATTACTTTTCGAGGTAGGATGCCATAAAACCTACACAAATAAACTGCCAAAAACCTCTTTCTGAATTGGTTGCTCTGTTGTCTGTCCTCATTTTCCCCCCCCACAACCGTGTACGAACTGCTGGCCGCTGCCGGCAGCGTCTTCGCTGCTGTTTTTTCATTTTATGATGATCCCTTGTTCGCAAAGCACCAGTTGGTTTCCTGTGCCACCGCCTGCCCTTTGCTGTGCGCAGAGGACTCCGAGCACGCGGGTTTGTAGACTTCTGTAGCCTGCAGCCTGTAGAACCTGCTTTTAAATTCTTGAGGGACTTGGACTTTGGGGTTTTTTTTGCATTTTAGAAGTATCCTTATGATGGACCAAAACATCTACCGAACCAAAGAAATATATAAATATCAACGTTTTGCATCAGCAAGTTATCTGCAGATCTGCACTGGCCCATAGTTCCTGTGTAGAGCAATGTAGCAGCAAATTAACTTTGTCAAAGCGGTTGCAACTAAACCAGAAGTGATGAAACTGCTAGAAGTGTATTAAATGGATTTTCTATTCAGAGTACGCTCCTTGCTCAGGGCTCCCTGTGCCTCACTTGATCTGAAGTTGACGGATTGACTGTAGGTGCTTGAATTTCCTTTGATGTTCAGGGGTTTGACCTAGGCCGCAAGCTTTAGTCCATTGTTTGTTCCATTTCAAATGAATATGAAAAATATAATTAATTAAAGTCAAGGTGAGTTGCCTCTGTTCCCTGGGATGAATGAAATAAAAGATATTTAAAGTAGAAAATGATGTGACGTTTCTTTAATTACTGAAGCTATTTAAAACAAATTAAAACTGTTCCTTGTTTTTCTGGGTCTTGTTTGTTTCCCTTTAAGTCTGGATATTTTGCATTAACATCTGAAACAGAATCTTAAATTCTTTCTTAAAGAAGCAAATCTGTTTAAAAGGACAAGAGTATAATTTATAACCTAGATCTTTAACGAGGCTGGGAACAAATTACCTTAAAAGAGGCTATTTGAACCATTTTGTTTGTACATAAAGAAGCCATTGCTGCTTGGGTATAATGCAAGAACCACTGAAGTAGCACGAAAGCCACTTGCACAATTTTTGTAGTGTTAACAGTACAAAATGTTCTTATTTCCTGGAATCAATGGGGGCAGCCATTCCATTTCAGCAACCGGGCTGGGAGGGCATCCTTCAGCCAGCTTTATCCTAAAGAGCCAAAACACGCTTTGAAAATGTCTGATAAATGTACCCTTTCCTCTAACCCCCCCCCCCCCCCCCCCCCCCCCCCCAAAAAAAAAACCCAAACCTATAGCCATACTTTTAAAATTAAAAATACCTTTTTTTTTTTTTACCAGACTCCATAATTTTAGTTGTATACAAAGGTACTTACAGAGGGTGGGGCCATGGATGTGTTTCAAGAAGGTTTATTTTCTTTGCAGGCTTTCTCTGATTTCCTTCCCCCCAGATTTTTTTTTTTTTTTTTTTTAACTTTCTGGGGACTTGGGAATGCAAAGAATTGGCTCAGATGGTCCCTTGGTCTGATCTCATCTGGTGTCTGGCATTAGGAAAGAAATGGCAGAATAAGAGAGATTTGAGAATAGAGCAGAAGTGGAATCAATGAGAGGGGAAAAAAAGAACTTCAGGGTAAAAATTCTTTAATTAGAGCAAGGAGGCGAGACCACATCAATTCTGCTTCTTACCACTGCTCTCAGTGGCTAGACTTGATGCTATCCTCAGAGTTCCTCAGCTGCGACTATGGATAAACTTAATTTTATTGAGAATTTGTTAGATTAATGCAGTCTGACGGCTCTGTCAGTGTCTTCAGGAGAATGAATGAGTTTTGTTTCTTGCTTTGGGGGAACCGGGTGAAATTGCCATAGCTTGACAGTGAAGAGCAGGGGAGGATTTTTATTTTTTTTTTTCTTTAAAAAAGAAGCTGCTTTAATCACTTTAATAGAGCATTTCTGTTTTAAGAGCTCAGGCTGACATACCTAAAAATACACTTCTTGATTACTGGCTCACACAGATAATTTTAAGTCAACTATAAGCATCCTCCTTTTGGGGCTTCTTTTTACATAAAAACCTAAAAATGGTTTTCATGCATTCATAATTCAGTATATTGTTCTTAGCCATGCTTTTTCCTCTCGTTGCCTTGGGTTGGTTTTTTCCAGATCTGGACTAGCAAATTCTCTGATCCTTCAGCATTAAATCTTTTGAGTTTCAACAACTTTTAAGCAGTGGGTCTCAAGTACCAGCAAATCCGAGCATGAAGCTTGATGTGAGGCCGGTAGTCGGAAGATCTTGGACCTGTAATTTTTAACAGGACTCCTCGAGTTGTATCGGGTCATCTGTTTTGAGAGTTGAGGGCAGGATGGAGTTTGACTTCTCGGTAAGGAATACTGTTCCTTGTCAGCACCTCAGTTCTTGCTGGATTAGCTGTGTTACGGCGTGTCTAGTAAAGGAAATACTTCCCATGAGGATTTTGAGGTGAGTTTATCTGTGAAAGAAAGGTGTAGCGTCACTGGGATTTATCCTTCAACCAAACCTTAAAGGAAACTTTGAGATTACACTGCGATTTATCCGAATGTCTGATGAGGTGGCTTTCTTCATCTTCCTCTCTTTAACTCATGCTTTTAGTGAGTTGGGTCTCTGACCTCTCCCAGTTCTCAGAGGCAGACTTGGTTAAGTGGAATTTTTCAGCTTTACAATGATAGATTGATTATTTTTTTAAAGATTATTTTGCTTTGCAGATGTTTCTTGGATTATTTTTTTTCCTCTTGCCGATGCTCTGAAAGTCCTAAACAATAACTAGCTTGATTTAAGTGTGACTTTTCTGGAAGAATTCTTGGACAAGATGTGAATCTCTTATATTAGAGTGACAAGCATGTGCCGAAGGGGAAAAAAAAAAAACAAAAATGGGGAGGTAAGGCCTGCTCCCCGGCTCGTACATCATGCAGTGGAAGCGGCACAATCCCAATTACTTTTCCTTTGTAGGTCACTCTTGGCTGTTGCCTGAGCCCTTTGCAGACTCTGCCTGGCGACAAATGACCTTCTAATCCCATGCTGGCAGGGGGGACGATTTCTATTATCTAATGGGTCTCTCCCATCCCCAGCTCTTGTGAGAGTCTTCCCCAGTGACTCCTTACAGCAGACAGCACCGAGCGCTGCTTGCAGTGCTGCCACCGGTAGCACGTATTCTGCCCATGCTGGCACGGCGTTGTTGTTGGTACCCACTATTAATCGATGTCATCAGTGATGGTGGGCGTTGGACGTACAAATCTCCAGCATGCAGAAGCAGGACAAGGCAGTCTTCAAGAATCAGATGAACGACCTTGAAATCTCTCCGGTCGCTGCTGTCGGATCAAAGTGGCTGGAACTATGAGATTAGCGTATTGATTTCATCTTGCAGATGAATGCTCTTTCTGAAATAAGTGCTAGGCAGCGGCTCAAGGCTTCCAGACAAAGAGTATCGATCAGGTTGACTCAATTAGCTGTTGAAGGCTTTGAATTTGAGGCCTCATAGTTAATGGCAATTTCGCTGATAGGAACTTCACAAGTTCCTGTCTTTTAACTCGGTTATGTGTCTTGGATACCGTGCTGTTTGCTGCCACTGATTCAGTTGCTGATTTAGGAGGATGTTAGTATTTGGGCATCTATTTGTTTCTGTACCAAGCCAGTGATCAAACCTTTCCTTTTAGGAGTTTCCTATTTTTATATATTAGAACAGCCTACTTCTTTCTGCCCTATAATGTATTAAAACATTGCAGTTTATCAGAATTAATGCGGATGAATGCTTCCACTTACTGCCTTGTACAGCAAAACACCTCTCTCTGCTCTTCCCCCAGCCTCCCAGCCCCTGCAGCGTGTATTAACGTGAGCTGTTTGGGTTTCGCAGAATCACAGAATAGCAAGTGTTGGAAGGGACCTCGGGAGATCACCCAGTCCAACCCCCCTGCTAAAGCAGGTTCTCCTAGAGCATGTTACACAGGACAGCATCCAGGCGGGGGTTGAAGATCTCCAGAGAAGGAGACTCCACAGCCCCCCTGGGCAGCCTGGGCCAGGGCTCGGCCACCCTCACACTCAACAAGTTCTTCCTCCCATTCAACTGGAACCTCTTCTGCTTCAGGTTGTGCCCATTGCCCCTTGTCCTGGCACTGGGCACCACTGGGAAGAGTCTGGCTCTGTCCTCGTGACCTCTGCCCTTAAGATATTTGTAGGTGTTGATGAGGTCCCCTCTCAGCCTTCTCTTCTCCAGGCTGAACAAGCCCAGCTCCCTCAGCCTTTCCTCCTAGGGGAGATGCTCCAGTCCCCCCATCATTCTTGTTGCTCTCCTCTGGACTCTCTCCAGGAGTTCCTCATCTTTCTTGAACCAGGGAGCCCAGAACTGGACCCAGTGCTCCAGGTGGGGTCTCCCCAGGGCAGAGCAGAGGGGGAGGAGAACCTCCCTCGACCTGCTGGCCACACTCCTCTTAATGCACCCCAGGATGCCATTGGCCTTCTTGGCAACCAGGGCACCCTGCTGGCTCATGGTCAGCTTGTCGTCCACCAGGACTCCCAGTTTCCTCTGGGCAGAGCTGCTTCCCAGCAGATCAGCCCCCAGCCTGTACTGGTGCATGGGGTTCGACCTCCCCAGGGGCAGCACTCGACTCTTGCCCTTGTTGAACTTCATCATGTTCATCATGTTTGATGCTTAGGAGAGTGAGGATAGTTGCAGCTGGTGAGTACCTAGTTCAGTATGGGAGCCACCAGTGATCTCTAGATCCAGATTCTCCCAGAGCTGGTATAGCTGAAGAAAAATATCTGAGCAAGTTAGACACAAGCTTAAAATTTCCCGTTGGAGCTGGTTGCCTCCCCATCTGGGTGCATACATTGATAATCTGTGCACTTAAGCAGTGGTGTCTGAGCCCCAGCTGCGTGCTTAGGAGCTGGTTAATGTGGACTTCGTTTTCCTTGGATCAAAAGCTTGGAGGAGCAGAAAACTCATCTAATGAAACCCATGCTGCTACTGTCGTTCAGCTGCTTAACGACAGAAGAGTTTCCAAAAATTGATGTTCAGGTGCAGTGCTGGAACAAATGGTTTCTTTGGTTAATCACTTATTTTCTTAGCTTCCTTCTGCTTGAAAGAATTCTCAGATGCCTTGCATGTAAATTCCTACACTGGAATCCGACAGCTCTGCATGCCAAGGAATGGAGGAGAATCCACTGCCCAGCTGAATAGGTTATTTCAGAGTTTAATTACCCTCACTTTTTAAATTGCATGCCTTTTCTGGTAGGACTTTGTCTGGACTTGACTTTCAGCTGTTAGATCTTGATCTACAGCAAGAAAAGAGGCCGGAGACTACCTCTCCTTATCGCTAAGTTACTTCTCTGCTCTCCATCGCTTTTCGGTGGTTCTGGTAAACTCTGCAAGCTCCCTTTTTTCTTGCCAAAAAGCTCCTCTCGACTCCTGAATCGTTTGAGGTTTTTCCTCACTTGCTGTCAGCGTGTCCAGCAGAATCCCCCTCGCTGCTCCAGCCAGAGCTGTGCACTGTGGTAAAACCCCATGCGCGGCATTTCCTCCCCCGCCTTTATTCCTCCAAGGATGTTAACTTTTTTTTTTTGTCCCAGCAGCATATCAGAAATATTTTGGCCTGCTAATGCAGCGCTGGACATATTTGTGTGTTGAAAGTTTTCCAAGAGATTAAATTAACCCAGTAGATTATTTTTTTATTTTTTTTTTTTTAAAAAAAAACCTGCTTAATGAAACAAGGCTGAAGTCTCGACTGTCTTCCCTGCTTCCTTTGCTTATAAGCCCCAGATTGCTTACCCAGTTGTTTGCAATTTGTATTTTAAGCGGTGAGTTGTTCTTGTCTGGGTGTATTACCTTGTGTGCTACTTCTCCCTGCTGAGCTTCATTTTCCTCATGAGGTTGCTTCTGCATTTTTCAAGATTATTTTGAGTTCTGATTCTGTCCTCTAACTTGCTTGCAATCACTCCCAAATTAATGCCTTCTGTGAACTCGATAAACATAGAGCTAGCAAGACAGAATAAAAATCAAGTGAAAATACGTAGCGGAGTGGGGTTCAAACTCTCCTGCAGATTCTCGCTCAAGAAACTGATTCTTTTTTGGCAACGTTCCTTGTTATTTTTATATTTATTTCTTTTTAAAGCCACGCTCTGTTGTGACGTTCTGAATAAAAACCAATGTCAGCTGAGTGGTGCGGTTGACACACCAGAAGGACGGGATGTCATCCAGAGGGACCTGGACAGGCTGGAGAGGTGGGGCCTGTGTAAACCTCATGAGGTTCAACAAGGCCAAGTGCAAGGTCCTGCACCTGGGACGGGGTAACCCCCAGTATCAATACAGGCTGGGGGGAGAAAGGATTGAGAGCAGCCCTGCCCAGAGGGACTTGGGGGTGCTGGGGGATGAAAAGCTGGCCATGAGCCGGCCATGGGCGCTGGCAGCCCAGAAGCCAACCCTACCCTGGGCTGCATCAGGAGGAGCGTGGCCAGAGGGGCGAGGGAGGTAATTCTGCCCCTCTACTCAGCTCTGGTGAGACCTCACCTGGAGCCCTGCGTCCAGCTCTGGAAGGACATGGACCTGTTGGAGCGGGTCCAGAAGAGGGCTACTAAAATGCTCCGAGGGCTGGAGCACCTCTCCTATGAGCACGGGCTGAGAGAGTTGGGGTTGTTCAGTCTAGAGAAAAGAAGGCTGCGGGGAGACCTGATTGTGGCCTTTCAATACCTAAAGGGGGCCTATAGGAAAGATGGGGAAAATCTTTTTAGTAGGGCCAGCTGCATTAGGACAAGGGGTAATGGTTTTAAACTAAATCAGGGTAGGTTTGGGCTAGATCTAAGGAAGAAATTCTTTACAATGAGGGTGGTAAAACACTGGAACAGGTTGCCCAGGGAGGTAGTGGAGGCCCCATCCCTGGAAACATTCAAGGCCAGGTTGGATGGGGCTCTGAGCAGCCTGATCTAGTTAGCAGTGTCCCTGCTGACTGCAGGGGGGTTGGACTCGATGACCTCTAGTGGTCCCTTCCAACCTAAAACATTCTATGATTCTATGAAAATAAAACTCATCCAAGAGCCCAGGGGCTCAACTCCAAAAGCAAATGGTGAACTGCGGCTCGCTGGCCCCTCCTTGTTGCTCTGCCGAGGGAGGGGAAGATGATGGGCTGTTTCTGCAGGTTGAGGTGTGCTAGCTGCACTGTGAGCTCTTCTTTCCTAAGGGATTATCCTTCCTGGGAATTTAGGTTGTAACCGTTGCGTTAGGTCCGTCATAAATACAGTTAGCAGGTTTAAGTACTCGGTGTACTCACAAAATCACGCGTGCCGGCGCTTTAGCAATGAGTAGCCCAGGGGCCCGTGCCGTGCCTCTGTATGGGGAAAAAATGTGATGAACATAATTGACAATAGATTAATTTCTTGTGCGTTTTCCTTCTCTTAGTCGAGCTCTCTGAAACGGGGCTTAGAGCGGCACGGCTCCCACGGGAAGAAGCAGCATATGCATCCACATCACTTTAGTGTGCAACAGATGGGAGATGAATCCTAAGGTGATTCATCCGGCTATTTTTTGTAGGGCTGGGGATAGTTTCTGCCATTGGCAGGCAGGGCAGTGTGTGTGGGGAGGCTGGGGAGAGGTGAGATGGTGTTAAGTATTAGGAGTGGCTCTTTTAAAGAGGG
Organism: Butorides virescens; assembly: GCA_017310255.1. NCBI lineage: Eukaryota > Metazoa > Chordata > Aves > Pelecaniformes > Ardeidae > Butorides > Butorides virescens. The sequence goes on along the minus strand of JADKXX010010969.1, from coordinate 26,491 downwards.
AATATTTAAAGCCTGCGACCCTCTGGCCAAGGTGTCTGTTTATATAATCCAAACTTGTGAATTTCTGAAGAGAAGATTTCGCTGACTTTTTCCTTTTAATTATAGATACGGTGGGAATTGTGGGCTTTTACTTCTGCCAGGGTTTTTAAAGCGAGTTTGTTTTTTTAAAGGAGAAATGGTGATGCTTCAGTAGTCATGGTGGAATTAAAACTGTAAGCAGTTGGTATTAATACCAGCTTGATCTGGTGCCTGTTGACGTGCTATGTAAAGAAAACCTTGGTCTGCTATGAGAAGAAATGCCTTAGAACTGACGGGCATTAAGGTACTCTATCCAAATGTTGGTTGAAGCAGATACTTAAAATAAAGCAAGCCAAGCGGGACCTTATTTTTCCCCTCTTTTTGTGAAATGAGTGAAGATAGGGTGAGGAAGCTCTCGGAACACGAAAGAGAAAATCTTTTCAGGTTTTATAGTTTCTAGACAGACTCCCTCCAAGACATCTCAGTGTATAGTGGGAAGGGAAATGATTAGCCAGAAGACTTCAGAGTTCTTCAGGGGTTGTGACTTACCAAGGCGGATCGTTTTGTGGGTTTAATTACATCCCCTTGCACCTCTGAAGAATTCAGTTTGACCGTTTGCATCAGTAGCCACGTGAGGAAAAGCCAAGCTTGTTTGTGGTGCCGCAAACCCATTACTGGGATTTATAGTGCGTGCTGCAGTGGGAAGGTATTGGATTTGCTCATCTGTGTCTCTTGAGGAGTAAAACCTTCCTCCCCTCACAGCCCATGGCTGTTTGTCCCGTGCCAGCTTCTGCTGCTGTTCAACGCCTTTGTGGGTGTTTTGGGGACAAATTTGAATAAGGGATTCAGGAACCCTGCCCGTCTGAGATGCGTTGCTTCCGAAAACCTACTCACCAAAGGGAATGTTTGCTCTACCTTTGCGAAAGCAGCTTTTTAACTTTGTGGGAAATATGCCTGTGGAGAATACGTTAAAAATTCACACAGGAATTCAAATTTTGACTTGGGAAAATCTTTTTTTCTCAAAGGCTGTCTACTGGATTCCTGTTAGTTTAAGCACTGCTATGGAGTTAACTGAAGTTTGCAGATGGACTAAAATGCTGCTTAAGTACGGTACTGGAGATTTCACAGAATCACAGAATGGCAAGGGTTGGAAGGGACCTTGGGAGATCACCCAGTCCAACCCCCCCTGCTCAAGCAGGTTCTCCTAGAACATGTTACACAGGACTTCATCCAGGTGGGCTTTGAATATCTCCAGAGAAGGAGACTCCACAGCCCCCCTGGGCAGCCTGTTCCAGTGCTCTGTCACCCTCAGAGTAAAGAAGTTTTTCCTCCTATTCAACTGAAACCTCTTATGTCTCAGTTTGTACCCATTGCCCCTTGTCCTGGCGCTGGACACCCCTGCAAAGAGTCTGGTTCCGTCCTCATGACTTCTGCCCTTAAGATATTTGTAGGTGTTGATGAGGTCCCCTCTCAGTCTCCTCTTCTTCAGGCTGAACAAGCCCAACTCTCTCAGCCTTTCCTCGTAGGGGAGTGAAAGTTTTATACCAAGATTTAAAAAACAAAACCCACCCCCCCAAAATCTTGGTTTACATTCCCCTACTCTCCTGATGGTCACCCTTACAGGGAACTAACACCTCTGGAAGCTTATTTGAAGAACGCAAGCTCTGGCTTGTGCGTATCGAACTGCCTTTTATCTGTACCTGCAACGTCGGATGGCCAACACAAGTCATACAGCTCTTCTCCCCCGCCAGTGGGAGATGGCAAATTCCAGCTGCAGGTGGGTTAGAAGATACACTCTTGAGTAACTTCAGTTGTTTCCTAAAAGATAAGCCTAGAATTAAGGGTCTTTAAACAGATTGAAATGAGGCAGGTCGAGATGTTCCAGTTGCTGGTTCCTTCTAGGTGAAGGTGGCACGGAGCAGGAAAAAGTTGTCCATCGGGTACGAGTTAGGCTTTGTCCCAGCTCAGCTGTATCATTGCTCTTGCAGGAGTAGAAAGTAACTGTTGTGACAATGATTGTTTTAAAATGAACCCTGTCTTTTAAGGAAAATGAGATTACAGGGCTACAAAAATGATCCGAGGGCTGGAGCACCTCTCCTATGAGGGCAGGCTGAGAGAGTTGGGCTTGTTCAGTCTAGAGAAAAGAAGGCTGCGGGGAGACCTGATTGCGGCCTTTCAATACCTAAAGGGGGCCTATAGGAAAGAGGGGGAAAATCTTTTTAGTAGGGCCAGCTGTGACAGGACAAGGGGTAATGGTTTTAAACTAAATCAGGGTAGGTTTAGGCTAGATCTAAGGAAGAAATTCTTTACAATGAGGGTGGTAAACCACTGGAACAGGTTGCCCAGAGAGGTAGTGGAGGCCCCATCCCTGGGACCATTCCAGGCCAGGTTGGATGGGGCTGTGAGCAGCCTGATCTAGTTAGCAGTGTCCCTGCTGACTGCAGGGGGGTTGGACTCGATGACCTCTAGGGGTCCCTTCCAACCCAAAACATTCTATGATTCTATGATACCTGTCTGGAATGTTATGCACGGTTTCTGTCGATCTCGGTTATGAAATGAGGATCTTGACATAGTTGGACGTCATTTGTGATTTAACCTGGCCAAGCTGTGTCGGCAGTAACAGAGGAGCTGCGGTATCGCAAATGGTTGCGTGAAAAAAAACTTCGCCTGTGTCTCCGTGACTGTCAGGTGTGCCCGTGCGTGCTGCGGTGACACCTTCTGATGGCAGTGCTGACTGCCTTCCTAACGCTGAACAGCCGAGCAAATACACCGGTCGCAAGCTGCAGCCATCGCTGGGGTGGATAATGGCATTTTTAACAGCGTGCGAACCTGCTTAATACAAAAAGGTATCGTGGATACGTGGTCAAAGGAAGGGTGAAGTTAATGGAGTGGTAAGGACTGCAGGCATCGTGGGCAGATGGTAAACAAGCCTCCCAACGATGATGCTCTTCAATCTTGTCTTACGCTACCGTGATGCTACAGCAGGGACTGCCATTTGTGTGACAAATACGGAGAGCGTGACATTGAGGAGATGCGCAGCAAGATGTCTTTTAATGCGACACGGCTACCCTGTTTTATGAGTGAGAAGAGCTGTCTGGTTTATAATAATTTGTCATAGGGGTTGTCGGACCTATTACGTTTGTTCGTTCAACTAAAATTTCTGAATGACTTGGTAGAAATTGAAACAGTCAAATAATTTCACTTTTCATCTCGAATCACAGAGATTTACAAAAAAGAGTAAAACTGATGCTTGGGAACGATACAGGAGCCAACCTTTTCCAGAAAAAATGTGCCTGCTCTAGTGACTTCGCAGTTGTAAAGTCAAGTAACTGCTCTTTTGATTGTAGGAAGTTTAATTGCACGGTATGGATCCATTGGACTAAAACTCCTCCTGAAACAATTTTTTTAAACCACTTGTTTACAAATGGCGCTGAAATTGTTCCTTGAATCTGTCTTGTCTTTTTTTTCTTCTAGTGGGAAAGACTTCCTTGATCACCAGGTTCATGTATGACAGCTTTGACAACACCTACCAGGTAAATTAATCCACATTATTGTCTTCTGTAAGACCCCTCTCACAGTGTCCCCTGTTGCAGGAAGGATCCATTTGATTGCAGTGGACAAGAGTTGGTACACTGACCAAATTCTTAACTGCAGAATCTTTAAGCTTTGTATTTTAATAACCTTTCAGAATGGTGTTTCAGTGTTGGATTCTGCTCGAGTAGCTTCTCTGCTACTTGCAGTGGGGTAAGTTGTGGTTCAGAAGCACAGGCTTCTTGGGTATACCCAAGTAATAGCAGTTGTTAAGTCTACCAGGTTTGGTTTTTTTTTCCCCTGCCATTTGCTACCAGACCATCACAGATCTAATGCCTCTGTAGGGAAAATGTAACGGGCACCTCGCTCTCTTAAAAAAGTAGCAAGCTGAGCTGCGAGAGGTTCTGCAGCAGGGTGAACAAGGACTTGTAGAGCAGAAGGCAGTGGATTGTAGGGCCGGGTGTGCTTTAGGATGCTATTTTATGCTGTGTGCTGGAATAAAGGCCACAAAGCTGGTGGTTGTGCACGTCCCCATCCTGTGACTGCTTATTTACGCTTATTTATTTATTATTTAAACAAGGTTGGGGTTGGCAAGGTTGAGGCTGAAGCAGCGATGGTCTTTTATTCCAGTCGGTCTTGCAGCCCCCTCACTACTTCATGTTTGGTGACAAATCAGTTCAAGCTGACGCAAGCTAACTTTGCTAAATTCTAGGAGAGCAATCATTGTTGCCCGCTCCCAGAATTTAGGATGAGCTTGAAAAGGTGGCAAGCTATAAAAGTACTTTAGTTTCATAAAGCGTGCCTTCTCCCAGCAGAACATGTTTCATGACTTGGTTACAGTTGGTGACGTTCTGAATACACTAAGCTGAGAAAAATCTGTTCCTTGGTGAATGTGAAGGGTTTTTTAGGGGGGTGGGAGGAGGAGGTAATGGGGAAAAAAAAAATAAGAAAGCTGCTCTGACTCTTCTGTTACTTAGTGTCTACTGAAGTATCTCGTTTAAATCTCTTTACCCCTTAATGATTTCCTTCCTGCCTCTTCAGTAATTCCTCATTGCTGCTGCTAGGCAAGTTGGGTAGAATGAGATGTAAGTTCTCACTTAACTATGGGAGAAGCAAAGCTGCTGTGGTGTAGGAGGGCCAGAGTACACATCATTACTCCCAAGGGAGCAAACATCCTTTCAAATTCTACCCACTGTAATTACATGGACATGTGAATGCAGTTCTTTTATTTAATCTGTTTTTTTTCCCACAGTATTTTTCTTTCAGGTCTGCTCCTTTTCTCTACGGAGCTTGCGTCCTAGTTCTTTCTTGAAGAGGTTTGACCCTCTGTGCTTTATGATAATATAGTTGTCTCCATGGGAAGCTGGTCTGACATAATATACTAAATGATTGCAAAATGAACGAGTGGGACTTAAAACAGTAAGAAATCTTAAGGGCTTACAAGATAGCTTCAATTTAGCTATCACTGATGCGTGCCTAGTTTGGCTGTTAATGTACTTGGTGCGGTGTCATTCATTTCAAGACCTCTATTTTACTGAAGTCATGACTGAGGTGGGGCGATGTGTCCTATTTTGCTATAGCTGGAAGAAAGAATGAGTCATAAAAACTCCAGTAATTTGGCCAAAATCACACCAGATGCTAGTGTCAAACCAGAATACAAATTTCTCCATGCCCAGGATTATATAGAGACCTCTCAAAGCCAAGTACTTGAATGATAATGCATATCAAACCGCGTGTACGTGGTTAACTGTGGCTGTAGGTTAATTGATGGATGATTTTCTCATTCAGGACATTTCTGATAAATTTTGAATGCCTATTTTCTGAAAGCTGCCACAACCTATCATTTGAACAAGGTTTTTTGTGTTCAGTTGGTAAAAATAGAAAGCTGCTGCTTAATAAAATCCATGCTGTGCATTGGTTTTCTTTTGCTTGCTGCTAGATCAAGAGGAATTCAGCTGTTGCCCCCATAGCTTATTAATAAGCTGTTTTCATGAAAGCGGCATTTGTGAATCGAACAAGAACTTGTGTGTCAAGGAAACCCAAACACCTGAAAGAAAATTGTGCCATTGGTGGTGTATCTTTTACCAGGAGTTACTCCACCCCATGGACATGCTGGGAAAGATTTTTCCTCCTTCTCTGGCACCTTATGTGATGTATAAATGAAAGACTGATGTCGGCAAACGTGATGATGCTGTGTGCGTTACACAAGAGGAGAATTACAGGCCACGCTTCCCTTTAGCTTCAGCCTCTTGGAGGAGGAGAGAGGGAGGACAGCGTTGAGTTGAAACGCCGGCCTGTGACTTGAAAGAGAATCCAGGTCCTTGCTTTGCCTCAGGCTTCCTTCCAGAGTCTTGTGTAATTCTGTGTCAGCAAGTATAGTCTATAAACTGGGGTGACAACAGTTCCTTATTAGACAGTAGTGTTGTAAGGGTAGATGGATTAAAAAGTGTTTTCATACACTGCCCAATCCATAGTGTGGCCCTCTCAAGCTTTTTTTGTTCTGCTTGTGGTCTTCAAGCTTGCGATTGGGACCTGGCAGTACCTCGCATCGTGTTCAGACCATGCCTAGTTCCTGCTTGTTCCATGGGGTGCCCAGCATTTCTCAAGTGGGTTGAGCCTGCCTCCACCTTAATTTAGGACAATTAGCTTAGTTTCATGTCCCCATCATGAAGCAGACTTTTCCTCTACTCATATGTTGCGCAGTTCTTTACAACCGATCTGTAAAGATCCCCTGAGCTTTTTTGCTCCTTCTGTCAGAATTGTGACAAAATGCTTCTTTGTAAGTTACCTATTTTAATAAAAGTCTGGGATCTAGAGTGCCTGAATCCGCTCCTTGACATCTGCTGCTTCTCTGTGTGGTCGTGATAGGGTCAGAACAAGTGGACAAATATGTTTGGCTATGAGTTATTCCATGTAATTCCTAAAGCTTATGGGGGCTTAGGCCGAGAGCCATTTCACAACTTGAAAGCCACAGACCTGCCATACGTTCTTCCCAACGTGATTAGCACAAATATTTTCATCGCCCAGATCTAAACTTAAGTTTTGTGCTTGGCCTTTCTCTTTTGCATTTCCCGTGCCGTGAGCGTTCAAGTGCAGGAATCTTGCTGACCTGATGCATTTCGGCGCGGCGCTTGCGTTTCCACCAGGCACACAGAGACTTCTTAGGGCAGCGAGTGAACTTCAGAGCTCTTGCTGCCCTGCAGCTGTGTGGGAGGGATGGCATGAAGCACAGGCTGAGGCAGGTTTCAGCCTTTGCAGCTGATGTTCCAGCTCCTGCTGAGAGCAGGGAAAATCTGAGTCTCCAGCAGTTTGTCAGCCAGAATGGGATTCTGACTTATATATGAGGTGTAAGATCTTTGGGGGGGGGAGGTTGTAGCTTTTCTTCTGTAAAGCAAAAGCAAATAGACACAGGGGAAAATAGAAGCATCTTTCAGACAATCTTCCGCGGAGTACCCTTTACCAAAACAATAGAAAACAAAAGCAGAAGGGAAGCATGTTGCTGCATTAGTCTTTTGAGGCTTCTCACATCCGCCTTAGAGTTTCAGTATCATCTCTCTGAACTGGTAATGTCACAGTTCTTGATGGCAGGTGAAAATCACTGAGTAGCTGTCTTGGGATCTACCACCAGTATTTATTTTTCCCGTATGCATCTCTGGTACTCCAAATCCACTGTCCTCATCCAGCCAGGAAAAAAGTTTTTCTGATTTGTTGTAGTTAGTTGCAAATAAAAATTCAGTTTGGATTGTTCAGTTCTGCTTTTTTTTTTTTTTTTTAAATTAATTTGCAGCTGGTTTTCATGTCTTGCTCGCAAGCAGGCTGGCTGGCTCTATTCTTTATTCCTACCACGTAAAATATATGACAGAATACAGGGAATTAATTATGGGGATATATAGTGAGGGCATAATATGGAGCATACACAGTAAAATAGGCTTTCCATTAGAAATACCTGCTTCAGTGTGGGAGAGGTTGTATCAAGCCCCTTTGCCCTAGCTGAGACACTTACCTTTTATCTGTTGAGGTTTTTTCCTTTCTTCTTTTTAAATCAATTTGTTTGGAATGTCTTCCAGGCTCTATTGATGTTGCTGAGCAGCTGCTTGAGATGCTCAGCATCCTGCTGAAGCCAGGGCAGCCTTAGAGCCCCAACAGGTCACCTCAGTTGTATCCCTCCTAGAGCTTGGATTCACCCTCACTTGCAGCCTTGAAAAAACAGGGTGAAGATCGTGTATTTAAGAAGCAGCTCTCGATAGCGCTTAGTAGTGCTTTGCTCTTTCTCTTAAACACATTTAAGAATGTTCCACGCAAAGCTCCCACTAGTGTCTAGAAACTTGGATGCAGTTACGCTGCAGTGAGCTTTAGCATTAACCAAGCTTTAGTAATTGTTGGGGGCCATGGATGCTCTCGTGTTGCAGCAGATATGAAGATGTCTGCCTTCGCTTTGACCAAAAAGGCTTAAAGTTAGGATACGTTAAGATATTTGGCGGTCAGGAAGAATACAGTATGCCCAGATATCCTGGTTCAGCTGATGGACTTGGGTCATAGGCATAAAAATCCTTGCTGGTAGCCACATGACTGTATGGATTGAACTGTCAATACGCATGAACTGAAGGTAACAACTTGTTTTGCTTTAAGATATTGTTCTGGTTATGGATATTAAGGAAACTGCTGATGGAATCTTACTTATAGGTAGAGCTCCAGCTTGAAAATAAGAAAACTAGCGTGTTTTTCTTGCAGATGCGCTACAGGTGCTGATTCTGATGTGGCAGTAATGCTCGCTCCCCTGAAAATCACAGCAATTGTTCTGACATTTTATTTAAGAGGTGTTGATTTTTTTGTTTTTATTTTTTTTTATTACAGGCAACAATTGGCATTGACTTCTTATCGAAAACCATGTATTTGGAGGATCGAACAGTGAGTAAGATTTTTGTTGCGCTTCTCTCTATGTACAGTAGGAACGAGGATCAGCATCTGTTGTAATTGTGCAGCCCACAGTTCTGAGATCACTTGGAAGTACAGACCGAGCCTTCATCTACCAGCTGCTTCCAGACTGACAAGTGCTGTGGAGACAGCTCCCTGCTCTGTTTGGGGAAATGGGAAACCACCATTTGGTTCATCTGTGGAGGGCTTGAGTGCCATTTTACAAGCGGCAGAAGGTGCTATACCATCATCCTCTTTGAAGAAAGAGATGATACAGATAGTTTGAGGGGTGCATAATGGTGGGAATTTGGAGAAAGGGACTGTGCTTAACCCCTTCAGTTTTTGATGTCAAAGGAAAAAAACCATAAAATACAAATTGCCAAACGTTGCCAGTTAATAGTTAGCTCCATATTTTTAATATTACTCGTTTAAAAAGAAGGTTGCCTTCAATAGCAATCCACAAACGATGCTTGTTTCTTAGCTTGATGCGGTTCTAGTTCCTGAAATGAAATCACTCCTCTGTGGAAGCAAGCCTGTGGTTTAAAATGAGCTCAGATTCTTAATTAAGAAATTCAGCCACTGAGCTATTTGCAGAAGCAAATTGTGCAGTGCTGCATAAGCTTATGGTATTGTATAAACCCACAATAAATGTGATTGCATTGAAAGTGCCTGAGTGATGAGATGTTTTTTCCATAGCAAAACTGGCCCTTGCGCATCTTGCCATACGTGTTGCTTTTAGTATATCTTTGCCTTTTCTTTCAGAACCTTGATGGTAAGAGACGTTCAGCCTCATCTGTGTGCATGTTACTTTGCAGTGTGGCTAAGGCTTAAATAGAGCGTTTTATCCTCCTTGAAAAATCCACATTAGTAGCTTTTCCAGTGCTTTGACAGCAGCTGAAGGCTCTTTAGAAATATAGTGCGTGGTCTGATTCTTCCACCAGCAACCATCCTCCAGGCTGCTGGAGGTTACACGTGTCAGCCCTGAGGAAGGATAGCAGCAGAGCATGAAAATCTGGTGTAGGCAGAACTGCAGGTGAACGTTTGCCTTAGTTCTCTTGTTGGTTCTCTCCATTTGAAAGCTGAGCAATTCTATTCCTCCCCTTTTGGAACGGAAGCATTTTTTTTAAAAAGCAAAGACAGCGGAAAGCCAAGATAGGTGCACATACACCAGTTTGGCTACTACTAGCATTTGGGAGAGATTGCTGTAAAGGAGACAGTATGCTGCTGCTCCCAGTCCCCAGTCATCTCCTGCATGAGTTTCTAATTTTTATTTAGCTTTTTTTCAAGAAAGTAAAATTTATTTACTCTTTCATTTTTAGTGGCAGTTTGGCTTTTTTAATTTTCTCCCACCCACAGATCAGGTTGCAGCTGTGGGATACTGCGGGTCAGGAACGTTTCCGTAGCCTCATTCCCAGTTACATCCGTGACTCTGCTGCTGCTGTAGTAGTTTACGATATCACAAGTAGGTATATTGCACTGGGTTTGACCTTTTTTCTTATTTTTCTTGCTTGTTTGACTGATTTTGTTAGGTACGGTTGCAATTATGGGACACAGCAGGTCAAGAACGGTTCAGGAGCTTGATTCCTAGCTACATTCGTGACTCCACTGTTGCAGTTGTTGTTTATGATATCACAAGTGAGTGGGGGGAATTCTGCATTTCTAATACTCTGCCCCTTTCATCCTTTAGCCTAGCTTTGCATGTCCTATCACAGTCATCTGCTTGTTCTTCATTCTGGCATGAAAAAAAAAAAATGTTTTCTTCTATTGTAGTCGAGTTTTCCTGATCGCTGCTGTTGTAATGTATAAACTGTCTTACAAATGACATCATTTTGTAACCCTTCCCTACTGCATTCTCCTGAAGCCTTGAGTCCTGGCTGGTCTTGTTGCACTTTACCCTCTTTCATCTGCTTTTTGATCGTAATATCACCTATGACTTTTGGTCTCAAACACCTGAATCATGTTCATAGATATCTGAATTCTTAAATGAGAGACTTTGCACTGATAGCTGTAGCTTGCTTCACTCCATTTGCCCTCCCTCCCAAAAAAAAAAATAAATGTCTGGGCATGGGCTGGGGGGGAAAATGCATTAACATCACATTTTCATTTGAATCAGTCACTTTCACATTTTGCAATATGTAAAACTTACCACTAAGCCCTTATCCTTTAACAATTGCTCTTTCATTTCTTACTAAGGTATGTACATTTTTGTGAACTAAAAATATTAGTGCTTTTTCAACCCTTCTCCTTCTGTCCCTCCCCTCAGTCCAGAGACCCCTAACTTACAAGCTTTCTGTATTTACAAAGAACAGAAATTTTGTTTTAGGAGAACTAAACCTTCAGACGCTTTCAGTTCTAAACCAGAATTGGCTGAGAGCAATGGCCTAATTCTATACAAATGCAAAAGTGTTCATCCTTGGATTTGGAAATACTAGAAGATTACATCAGGAATATGGGCTTTAATCGTAAAGCTTTAATTGTTAAAAGTAGTGTTTTCATTTGAGCTAAAATTACAGGTTAGCTGTGAACTTCGAATTTTTTTTTTTTACTGACCTAGCAAATTCAATATTACCAAGTAGTAAAGAGAATTAAGACACTGGCAAGCGATCAAGTCTTGGCTGTCTAGCCCACGATATATTACTATGCAGTAGAAACCATTAAAAAAAAAAAAAAAAATCAATACTTGTCAAGAACTGCTGCAGAGCCCCCCCTTTTTAAGTACCGCAAACTGCTTTGGCAACTCGGATGCTCTTTGTGTAGCTGACTGGCAAACGCTGAGCTCCATGGCAGCTTCTATACAACTCGTTTTTCCCAACGGGATGCAACTTTTCAAACAACATACTGTCTCATTAGGTCAGGATAGCTTCCTAGAACTCTTATCTTGCTGCTTTTAATGACGTATCATTAAGAAAAAGTGGCTGTGGATAAGCTAAATTTGTATTTCTGCTTCTATGGGTTGGACTAGATGACCTCTAGGGGTCCCTTCCAACCCAAAACATTCTATGATTCTATGATTTGGAAGCTATTTTGAACCTTGTGTGCAGTGATACAGGAGTTGCTAGTATGTTGTGTAGCCCTGATACTTCGCAGAGGAAATCCTGAACCTAGCAAGTAAAAAGTGATTAAGCTGTACCAAATGTGTGGCTGGTAGCAAGTACTTTTGAGAAGCAATGAAACTGTGGGAACCTCTTGCTGTAGATGCACGAGTCATGAGCAGTATAGAATGTGGTATCACATCAATCCCTATTCTCTCTATAAAATGTTTTATGTTGAACTAAAAAAAAAAAAAAGAGCTGGTCTAAAACATAGTGGTAAGACTTCTCATTTTAGACACTGTCAAAACCAAATTAGAGATTAATTCAGTTCACCCCCGGCTTTGAACTTGCCTGTAAGGAAGTGCTAGTCCATTTTAAGTTAATGCCAAAGTTTTCATATAGCTCAGCGTGGGAGACATAGGGTTTCACTTGCTGATTCTTCATCACCCTCTTATGCCAATTCCAGAGAATATGAAGCTTTTATTTGAGACTTAGAGATGTATTTAGCAGTGATCTGTGAAGAATACCCGCAGTGATAATCCTCTCCACTGTTCTCTGTTAGATGTAAACTCGTTCCAGCAAACAACAAAATGGATTGATGATGTCAGAACGGAAAGGGGCAGTGATGTCATCATTATGCTGGTGGGAAATAAAACAGATCTAGCAGATAAGAGGTATGGAGGAATAACTCATCTTTCAAATGTTTTTCTTAATCTGGTGCTGTTTTCTCCTAGACAGCTATTTTAAAAAGAACACTTGTATTTTTCTTCTCCCAAATGCACAAGCTTGTTTTAACTGTGCTGGAGATGGCTGCGACTAGAGGAATCCCAATTTTAAAACTTCATTCATTTGGTTAAGCACAACTTTCCAGCACAGTGCTGTGAATGAGTTGAGAAACTGTCACCAACTTGTTTGGATGTCAGGAGAGAACGGGGTGTTAACTACAGCCTCCATCAGTGGATGAATAAGCTAAAGTCGTTACAAATATTCATGCTTTATAATAAATTTGCTCAGGTATAGATGATAGGTGCGAGCAAGCCTCCCTTTTAAAACTCTTCAAGGGTTTTTGTAAGTTGGCAAACTTTAGTATTTTTATTGGAAGTTGTGCATCTTCAGCTTTTGCTGCGTTGCGTACTCTGCTTATTCCGGGTTTGTGGTGTTCTTAACACAAATGAGTAAAGAGTCGCAAAAGTAAAACAAAAGCGTGAGAGGGAAGCATTCTGGATTTGATTGAAATCCCTGTTTCCTCAGAAGAGTTTCACTTGTGACCCTTCAGATTTATAACATCCTATTAAGAGTTGTTTACGCACACACGCGCCCCTCAGATACGTCACGATTTTTGTATGGTAGCTCTTGAACCAAAGTTTCCCCCCGTTTTTGCTGTTGCAGACTGCTTAATAGGTGGGACACCTTGCTGGGGGAAAGAAGGACAAAATTAATTTGATATGAGGTGGTTATGCTTGGTCCTTTGATACAACAGTTTTGTAGGCTGCAAGTTGATGATTATTACTGGATATTAAAATCTATTGATCCTTACTTGTTCAGATATAAAAGCCTAGCTTCCCAGAGAGGGATTTGGGAGAGTCTAGTTGGCCCACATAGCTGTTCCACTGCAAAGCTGAGTTTTACGCTGGGAGCCAGGTGTGCCGTAGAGGTCCATCTGATATGATGAAATGGTGATGCTTGTCTACAAGTGTGCTCAGTATGTGGCCTCTGTATGTGTGTGGGAACCATGAAATGCTTTCAGGACTGTAATGAAGCAGTCAGTTGAAGATGAAAACCTTAATTTTCAAGGTGTTTTGTCTGTTTTCTTCTCCTAATTCTGTGTTATCTTCCCCAGACAAGTGTCCATTGAGGAAGGAGAAAGAAAAGCCAAAGAGCTGAATGTAATGTTCATTGAAACTAGTGCAAAAGCAGGATACAATGTAAAACAGGTGAGTAATGTGTTGGCTGCAGTCAACCCTGAGATGACTTCTCTTAGCGCACCGTTGCGGAAATAAGACTTCCTTAGACATTGGGAAGCCTTTGCAAAGCGACATTTGTAGCCCATACACAGCAAGCAACATCTCGGAGCTGAATTGTTGGCTGGGGTTCAGAAGGATCCTTGACCTTGCAGCAAATGACTTGGAGCTTCTTTCCCCTTAGGGAAAGAGGAATTATTGAAGAAGCTTTGTGGATATGGAATCATACCATCCTGGATTCTTGATAATCCGTATTTGGTGTTTAGATTGAAGGGATTAAAGGCATGAGCCAAAAAGTTGGGGAAACGCAGGTTCTGATATTGATTCAGTGAAAGAATGTGGGCAAAGCAGTCAAGGAGGAACGTGATGGCTTAAAATGCTTCCACTGTACAGTGAGACGGTGTAAACTGGTGTCCCCACTCTGTTGGAAGGCACTGAAAACCTGAGCAAACATTCTTGGACAGCCAAAGCTATTTATTTCTGGTAGGTGATGAGCTGCTTTTCAATTGGGGAAAGCAGTGAAATGTCTTTTGAGCTGATGCAACTGCAACAAAATTAGGTTTTACGTTGTAAGAGATGAGCTGCGGCTCTAAATTCTGACCTGCTAGATGAAGTTTTAGCACTTGAGTTAATGAAGATAAATCGCTTGGCAAACAGTGAACTGGTGACAGTAGTACGCTGCAGGAACTGATCTGGTGTTTACATGAAAGAAATTTTGTTTGAGCTTATTAGTTGTGTAAGCAAATATGCTTACTGGCAGATCACGAACAGAGCTAGAGCTCTGCATCCCGACCGACTCGGCGCATAACGGGATACTGCTTTTTCATCGGTGTTGCCATTTCTCATACGGAGTCACGACTGCTAAAGCATTTGGCAGCTGGTCTTCTGGTAGGAGGAGAAGCTGTAGTGCAAGATGTAGGAGACATTCATTCTTGGGTGTCTCCATAGAGCAAACACGTGCACACACGTACATCACGTGTGTATTTCTTATATATGTACATACATATATATATGTGTATATATGTACATACATATATATATGTGTATATATAAAAAAAAAAAAATATATAATATATATATAGTTATACAAATAGTTTCTCTGCAGAATCGTATCAGCAGTGGCTAAAACAGGGTTATAAATGACTTTGTACGTTGTAGACAGGACTAAAGGGTCTGTTTGTTGCCAAGAAGGTCAATGGCATCCTGGGGTGTATTAAGAGGAGTGTGGCCAGCAGGTCGAGGGAGGTTCTCCTCCCCCTCTACTCTGCCCTGGTGAGACCCCACCTGGAGCACTGGGTCCAGTTCTGGGCTCCCCAGTTCAAGAAAGATGAGGAACTCCTGGAGAGAGTCCAGAGGAGGGCAACAAGGATGATGGGGGGACTGGAGCATCTCCCCTATGAGGAAAGGCTGAGAGAGTTGGGCTTGTTCAGCCTGAGGAAGAGGAGACTGAGAGGGGACCTCATCAACACCTACAAATATCTTAAGGGCAGAAGTCACAAGGACGGAACCAGTCTCTTTGCAGTGGTGTCCAGTGACAGGACTAGGGGCAACGGGTGCAAACTGAAACATAAGAGGTTTCAGTTGAATAAGAGGAAAAACTTCTTTACTCTAAGGGTGACTGAGCACTGGAACAGGCTGCCCAGGGGGGTTGTGGAGTCTCCTTCTCTGGAGATATTCAAAGCCCACCTGGACGAAGTCCTGTGTAACATGTTCTAGGAGAACCTGCTTGAGCAGGGGGGTTGGACTGGATGATCTCCCGAGGTTCCTTCCAACCCTTGCCATTCTGTGATTCTGTGATTCTGTTATTAAAATGTCCCTTGACTTTGTATATTAGTAGCAAAATTATTCCCTATGTAATGGAATAATTAGAGGTGTTAAGTTAGCACTGCGCTTCAGTGCATTAGCAAGCATAGAAGTGTTGGGTTCTGGGGTCCACCAATTATCCTGCCACAACACAGAGGCTGGCTTGTAATTAAGGCTTGCATTCTGCGCTGGAATCCTTCGTGTTTACTTAGACTAGGAGGTGTGAGCTTGAGAGCGGTTGCCTCGCTGAGAGGAATGAGGAGGAGGATGATGAAGCTCTATGCTTCCTTTTTCCTTGAGGGAGTTGCTGTGCAGCTGACACATTTCCAGAACTCCGTGTCCAAGTAGCTTGTGGCATTTGGGGCCAGTTGGAGCCCTGACGATTTGAGATGTAAGTAGGAAAATCACGTATGGTAATGCCTGTAGTCCGTTTTGGCACGAGATACTGTCGTTTAATAAAACATGTGCTTTGTAAAGCTACCACAGCCTTCATCATGAAGGGTGGCGGCTCCGTTTAATACATTAGGAAGGAACAAACTTTGCCTTTTTGCATTTTTATGCTGAAGCCGTTCAGGGGTTGTACTAATGAGATTGCCAGAGCGTAGAGCATTTCTGTAGCCGTAGCCTCACTCGCACGCTCTCTAGAGAAAATTCTTCGTTGTATAACGGAGGTCTAGGCAAATAACGCCTCTGATTTTCATTGCCAGGTTACGTGCTGTAAGGCTGCTTCTGTGAGAAAATAGGTTTGGTAATTCAGCTCCAGGGGGGAAAAAAAAAAAAAAAAGTGGTGGTGGGAACCTGGGGGCTGGTTGCCTCTGTGTTAAATGGAAGATTTGGTGTTCTGGGACATAATTCTTGTTCTTCGCTAACATCAATAAACAGTAATGTCTAAAAAACGTGGGGCTGTTCAGTATCCCTGCATCATAATCCAAGTGGGTGCTTTATGTAGAGTGAAGTGTTGTCAGAATTGGATAAGAGGACAGATTTTAAGCGACTTCATTCTCTCTGGAAAATATCGAAACAAAAGACACGAGTGGTTATTCAAAAAGAACTGAAAATGGATTTTTCTTCTGAGTTTTGATCCTTGCCTTGCAGGCAGGGACTGGGATTTTCAGGAACTTCAACACTATTCTATGCTGCAGAATATTTGAAACTCTCATTTTTTATTAGTTTAATAAGTAGTTGTTGAAATAATTCTCAAAGGATAAGATTTTTAATACCACTGGTTATCTAGTTCTCTGTTTTTCTTGCAGTTTCTCTATTGAATGGTATGAATTTATTTTACTAACTTGTCAATAAATTCTTCCCCAGTGAATTGGGAAGGCGTATGGGTACAACTGCAGAATGGATACCCTTCCCATAACCTGTATAAAATCTGTCTTTAATAAGCTGAATGCAAATTTGACCTTCCTGATAACTTCTATCCATAATATAGTCTGATTCTGCAGAACGGTTACTGTCCAATCCTTTTGTACAGGATTTTTAATTCAAATGTCAAATTATTTTAGATACAAAGTCCATATTTTGACATATAATGAATCATATTTATGTAAAAATTAAGATCACCTAGTGCCAGATATTAAATATTCATGTAAAGGTGAATCTTAGACTAGTGATGAATCACTGGTTTGTCCAGGAGGGTGCAGGTTCAGCTCTAGCAATCACCATGTGGCTTTGATATTGTGCGTGAATAAAATTTGTAGATTAGGGAGTATGTTTGGTTTGGTTTTTCTTCTTTTTCTTCCACGCAAAACTCTCACCTCCCAGTATTAAAACTTCTCAGGTTGTCAGCGCTTCGCTTGGCAGCCTTGAACAGTTCAGAAAACCTGACAAAACGCTGTTGTTGCCCCTGTCCTCTCTTCCCAGCACAAAATCTGTCTCCTGGATCTAAATCCCGTCCCCTGGCTTAAAGGTAGGGAATGGTATGGTGCAAGTTAATGCAGAAGGAGACTTGGGATGAAGTTGAACCCTCAGTCCTCCATTGTCAGCTTCTGCATTTCCACCCCTTTCACGTGAAGGTTTTGGTTTGTGTGCGGTGTCGGAAGGTTTCAGGATCCGTGTTTGCCCCATTAAGGATATGGAAGAAGCTTAATTTCTTGTCCTGCTTGGGGGCAGTAATGGCTAAGACACTTCCACCTCCTCGGCCGTGTCACTTCTTTGCTAGCCGTCAGTGGGAAGCCAGGGTACTTTTGACCTTGTGTGCTACTTTTAGCTTCTTGTTCATCTTTTTCTGCTGGAAGGCAGCAGTGTTAAGAGGAAAGGGCACTGTCTTCAGCTCGGTGCTCACTGTAGCTATCCTACAAATCCAGAGTGCCTGGCTTTTCATAGTGTGACTCCAGAAGGTGACTTGCACCACGCTTCAAACAGCATGCACTTCAATGCCAGGATCCTCTACCGACAAAGAACTAGCAGGGAACGTGCTGCTGGCAGGCTTTTTTTTTTGCCATTCCCCTGTGACGTGAAAGGGGACAGCTCAGAAGACAGCACCTCAGCTAAGACAGTACCGAGGACTGAGGTGGAAGTGAGTAACCTGTGCCTTGGTTTAGAGGCTTGGAGGTGGATCTTCACATAGTCACTGCAGAGAAATAAGAGGATTTGCAGCCTATGTACGTGCTGGCTGAAACCTGGACACGGCAGGCCTTCATTTTATGACTTCTCTGGCATTTCTTTTCCCCGAGGACTGATCTGATGAGCTGCTGGGGCAAGCCTCATCTTTTCTAAGTTGCACACTGTCAAACCAGATTGTAACGTACAGCTGCTGTGTGCTGTTGGATCTGGGAAGGCAGAGCTGTCTCCAGTCACCAGGGTCCTATACACTTATCATAGAATCATAGAATCACCTCGGTTGGAAAAGACTTTTTTAAAGATCATTAAGGTCTTTTCCAACCGAGGTGATTCTATGATCATCGAGTCCAACCGTTAACCTAGCACTGCCATCCCACCACTAAACCCTGTCCCTAAGCCCCTCATCCATCCTTCTTTTAAATCCCTCCAGGGATGGGGACTCGACCACCTCCCTGGGCAGCCCATTCCAGAGCCTGACAGCCCTCTCAGTGAAGAAGTTTTTCCTAATGTCTGGAAACACTTACTGTTTCTTCTGGCTTTGGGGAGGGGGTGTTGAAGGAAAAAATGGAGTGGATGATATTAATGGAGCAAAAAATGGTGATAGTGGTGTTCTGGGGTTAAATTGATGCAATAGAGGGGGAAAAAACAACTGGCTTTTGTATCCTGCAAGTTTCAGCAAAGACTGATTGCCAGGGGAGCCTTAAGAGTGAGGAGAGAAGTAGATAACTTGCTTCAGTTAATGCAGAGAACCCTAGTCTCCGATTCATTTTATTTGTCAGCCCTGAATAAGCTTTAAAAGACTTTGAGATTCACGCTCTATCTCGGCAGTCTGTGTTTCTGCGAATCTTTTTGTTAGCCTGTGGATTTCGTGCCCAGAATATGTCAGGGTTCATTTTGCTGTCTTGTAGAAAGAGAGAGGAGGGAGAGCCCTCAAGACCTCCCTACAGCGGTACCTGGCACACTTCGCGGTCGCTCTCAAAGAGCCACAGGCTGAATCTGGTATTTGGCAGAAAAACTTTCTCACGGCAGCAGCTAAAGGACCGTGGCCCCTTGAGTGTAACCCTGTTTTCACAGCTCTGGCTGCATCTAGCAGCTTGGCTCTTTTCTCCCGTCTTTTGATTTTTGTCTGTTTGATGGGCAAGAATTATTCTTTGAGTCGCACTGCTCTCCTCGGAGAATGAGAATGAGGGAAACATTTTTGTTTGCTTTGCATTGGGGAACAGGTTTCTTGCCTGGCTTTTCCATCTGGACAGTGATCCTCCTGTCCTTTCCATATTGCTGCAGGAGCGTTACGGTGAAAACTGTTTTATGTCACAAACCAGACGTTCGTGATGCTGATCTGTTGGGGATTTATCGGCTGGAGTAGTAGGAAAGGCGCAGTTTGGCAAATGAGTTGAAACTAATGGGGAGAGATGAGGGTTTGGTTTTTTTCTTTTTTTTTTTCAGAGTTTAATCAGGAAGGAGATTGCAGGCTTGACTGCTGGAAGAGACTTTGTGTGGCTCTTAGTCTTCCAGACGGCTGCATTTAATTCCTGCCTTGGAAGAAAAAGCCCTGAATGCTCAGATACATGTATTTTTATACACACACAAACATAGATACATACGTGTGTGTGTGTGTATATACACACTATGTTGTATATGCATATATATGTGTGCAATTGCCTGCAACTTTTTTCAGTGAGATAAGACTGCTGGCTTGGGTCCTGACGGCACTGCGAAGCAGCAGGGTCCCCGCGTAGAAGGCGGCTTTCTAACCGTCGTGAAGTTTCCCTAATTGGATTTGTTCACATATGCTGTGGCTGATAAGCAGAAGGTTAATAAGAAAGTAAGTTGATTTTCTTCGTTGCCAAATTCCCTTTTTTAGTCAAATAATTTAGGGGAGAAATACCGCTAAGGGCATAATTTTATTCCTGGTCTTAATGTAAAGAAAGGATTACTGTATTTTAAACACTTAGCCTTTCTGTCAGCAGCTTGGTTTAAATGCAGTAATTCCAGTTGGTTCCCATCAGCTGAGGGGTTTTTTTTTTAAGAGTCCCCACCCCTCCCCTCTATAAACAGCATCCCTCACTTTCTACGTATTGTACGAGGGGGAAATAAATAGCAATGCCACGGTTTAAAACAATTTTTTTTTAGTAATGCTGTTTCCACCTAGGATCTCAAAGTGCATGACAGCAGCAAGGAGCTGTATGAAATGATGCGTTTCCTTCTTTCTATCGGAGCATTCAGATTTAGGCACGATCTGGTAGGATTGTGCCAACCTCTGTTGCATATCCATCCTTAAAACTGATGGGAGGGATTTTTTTTTTTTTTCCCCTCCTCAAACCTTCTGCAAAAGGTGAAAATTACTCTTGATAGTGTTCTGGGGAATGTGAGCGAAAGGACGCAGCGTAGTGGAAGGGTAGGTGAGCAAATTTGCTCCGTTCTTTCCCTCTAATGTATCATTTGCATATTAGCAGGAACGTGCGTGTTAAGAGGGGCGAGAGGTTTAACAGATCTTTCCCTGCAGAGCTGCTGGGGATGGATGCAGCTCTGCAGTGACGTGCCAGGGAGGAGCAGAGTTTACCCTATCATCTATTTCTGTGCTGACCATACAGCGGTACGCTTCTGGAGGCATAACTGTAGATGTTGCTGGAGCGTGTCCAGAGAAGAGCAACAAAACTGGGGAGGGGTCTGGAGCCCCAGGCTGCTGGGGAGTGGCTGGGGGAGCTGGGGGGGTTCAGCCTGGAGCAGAGGAGGCTGAGGGGAGCCCTCATCGCTCCCTACAACTGCCTGAGAGGAGGGGGGAGCCGGGGGGGTCGGGCTCTGCTCCCAGGGAAGGGGCGATGGGACGAGGGGCAACGGCCTCAAGTTGTGCCAGGGCAGGGTGAGGTTGGGCCTGGGGAACAATTCCTTCCCCAAAGGGCTGGAAGGGGCTGCCCAGGGAAGGGGTCGAGTCCCCAGCCCTGGGGGGATTTAACAGCCGGGCAGAGGCGGTGCTGAGGGCCAGGGTTTGGGGGTGGGATGGCAGGGGGAGGGGAACGGTTGAGACTTGATGACCTTAAAGGGCTTTTCCAACCCAAACGATTCTGTGATTCTATGGTATTTGAATATTTTGCAGTGCTGTCTGGGTGCCCAGTAAGCCTTTTTTTTTTTTCCTTTTTTGCCCAGAACTCACAAAGCTGTTTTCCTTCATAAAATTGAAGTTGAGATCCTTTAATCAACTTGTGAAAGCTCACTGAATATTGAATGTTTTGAGCAGGAAGGCATTTTAGGGACAAAGCCCAGTGAAGGAGAGCCAGAACCTTCTGTACCCAAATGTGATAGAGTTGGGAAATTTATTGAAGACCACTAAAGGCAAAGAAAGCATCAAGACTGCAAAGCACTTGTGGATTCAAATACAGCACTGAAACTTTTAAGGCTTCCAGAGGAAGATGAGATTGAATCTCAGTTACTTCCTTGATCATCTCCAAAAATGCAAAAAACTTACAATGAATATGAATAGTCTAGTGCTACACTGAGTGAATGGAAAGCCGTTTGAAAAGTAATAAAGCTACGAAGGTTTGCAGTGCTGTCCTCTTGTCTGATTGGAATGGTAAGGAAAAATAATGCTGACCGTGAGGATGCGATGGGAGATTGCTTTGAAAGTCTGCAGCTTCTTTCTTCTCCCCCATTTCATTCTCCTAAGGCAAAGTGCTCGTGTCTGACTAGTTTTAAAATGCTTGGAAAGTGATAATCATGCTGCTTTTTCGAGCAGAACGAAGAGTGGAGAGTGAGATGAGGCAAGCAGATACAGCAAGAAGAAGGGGTGAGCTCAATTGATAGGACATTTTTTGCACAAGGATTACCATTAGATCAATGTCTAGCTTCTCCTTGTGCCAAAATTATCTTAATTCTGGCCAGGAAGTCTCTCTTGATTTCATACTTTTGGGTGGTCGTGCGTTCCTGCTGTCTGTCCAGCGTCAGTGGTTAGTACAGTTTGGCATCTGGAACTTTGACGGGATCTTTGTTACTTCATTGTTGACGGTTGAGCATTTGCCTGAACTTTTCAGTGAGGCTGGGAGGCTCTGGGTAATGGCAGAGGTTAATAGAAACTTAGATGGGGTGAGGGGTCTGGAACACAAGTCATACAAGGAACGGCTGAGGGAACTGGGGTTATTTAGTCTGAAGAAGAGGAGGCTGAGGGGAGCCCTCATCACTCCCTACAACTGCCTGAAAGGAGGCTGTAGTGAGGTGGAGGTCAGCTTCTTCTCCCTGGTAACAGACAATAGGATGAGGGGGAATGGTTTGAAGCTGTGCCAGGGCAGGTTTAGGCTAGACATTAGGAAAAACTTCACCAAAAGGGTTGTCAGGCTCTGGAATGGGCTGCCCAGGGAGGTGGTAGAGTCCCCATCCCTGGAGATATTTAAAAGAAGGATGGATGAGGTGCTTGAGGACAGGGTTTAGTGGTGGGATGGCAGTGCTAGGTTAACAGTTGGACTCGATGATCTTAAAAGTCTTTTCCAACCGAGGTGATTCTATGATTCTAAGCTTTTTTGCTTTGAAATTGTTAGCTATAATCAATGATACATCAAGCATTGGCTTCCCAGACCTATATCATAAAATCACAGAATGGTTTGGGTTGGAAAAGGCCTTTAAGCTCACCAAGCCCAACCATCCCCCTAACCCTGCCATCCCACCACTAAACCCTGGCCCTGAGCAGGATATCCTTGTCTCAGTCCCAGATTTCAGTGTAAGCCCACAAAGTCGTGTTGCTGTTTGTGGTAAAGGGTGGGGGTGAGGATGCTGGAGATGGTTTCTAGAAGGGTTATGAGGAAGGTGGTGGGAATGGCGAAGGAAAGCAGCTTTGCTCCTTTCTACCTGTCAGTTTTGTCCTCTCCTCACGTAGTCGTCTCTTCAGTCGGTAACAAAGAGCGGTGATGGCCAAGGTCAGACACCAAAGACTGTGGTGTGTTTGCACTCCTGCCCTGCAAAGGTCACAGCCATACCTGACAAACCCCCGGGGGCTTGTTCGTGATTAGCTTGGGCAGTACTTGTCAAGCTGACAAAGTTGTCTTAATATCTTCCTAGCATCATTTGGATGCTTGGGGCTGAATTCACAAAAGCACTTGGCCACCGATCTGCAAAGCCGTGTTTGGGTACCTACATTCATGATATAAACAGGCCGACGGTGGCTCGGCTCAGTTTTCTTGGAAAGTGGGTCACGGGGAATAAGTGGTTTAGCTTTGTGTCGTTGGAGGAGAGGGCCGAGATAAATGTGCAATAATGTCAATCGAACGCATTAAGGCTGACGTCAGGCTCGCAGCAGGCGTTTTGGGACTCGCGAGCTGCTGTCGGGCACGCAGTGGGGTGATTTTAACACGTTGATGGACGGAGGTGTTGAGCACTGGGAAACATGAAGGGTCCTGGATGCTTGATAATGTGCAGGCGAGAGACACAGAGTAGTAAGAATGTCTGTAATGGTGTAAGAATGTTAATGCAACGTCTGCCAGATGCTTTTTTGTCTGGGTGTGTGCTGAGAGCATCAGCATGGGACCAAAACTCTACCAGGGCTGTTCTTCAAAGGTAAGAAACAATTAGGTAATCATTTGATAACCCTGATGAACAGCGAAGGCTTGCATCCATCCGTCGGTTTTGTCCTGTCCTCCCCTCCTGTGCTCACGCTCGCTGAGGCACACAAAAAAAAAAAAAAGGGAGCTCTACCGTTGACGCTTGCGTGCTTCCTACCAATTAAACGTGGCAGCTTCTCGGAGAAATCGTACTCAGCCAAAGGACAGTCCTTAACTGTGCTGTTCCTGTGCTGGAGAAGACTGTTGTGGGCTCAGGAAATTCAAGTGAATTCTCATGCATTAACAGTGGGCGAATCTGTAGGCTCCTCGTCCAAAGGGTTGGGGAAATGCCACGTGGTGGGAGCGGCAAATCTGAGCCTTGGGGGCAAAGGTAGGAAATGCGGGAGAGGGAATCGGTCCCGGTCAGTCTTCCCTCTCAGCCTCCTTCAAGTTGAATAAAACTATGAAGAGAATTTGGAGCGAAGACCTTGCTGGGAAGCTGGAGACAGTGGCCAAGAGAGAGGTAGAACCGCTTTGGGATTGCAAGCGCGCTTCACGCGTGTTCTCGTTCTGTGTCTTGGACCCTGTGGACGGGCTAGCCATATGATGATGATGGAGTGGATGCCAAAAGCTGAGGGCACTCAGAAAAGGCTTGGGCAAATGCCTGAAAGAAAGATCCTTTGTCTGGGTTCCTCGGGAGCCTGAGCCACAGGTACGCGGAGCTTGGGAGATGTTTAGGGGATGTCATTACGTACGTACCCCGTTCTGACACTCTTCTGTATGTGCCAGCTTGGCCAATATTGGTGACAGACTTCTGGGTGTGCTGTGTTTGACTTCACCAGCGTGTCCATGCTCCCATGTCACCGATACTCTGGGGGGGTGTGGAGAGGTCGAGGTCCCACACGCCGTGGGGAAGTTGTTGGGCTCTGTGGGCTGTGACAGAGGTGGAAATGCTGGATTCCAACCGGAGCGTATTTCCAGAGAAAGGTGACGGAAGGTTTGCTGCTTGTAGCCACTAACATCTGATCTTCAATAACAACAGAAATGTGGTTTGCCATTTCCTGAGAATAAAGGTTATATTTGGTGTCAGGCTTTTTGGTGTAAGCAGTGTAAATAGTACCGGAGGATGTATTGAATCATTGTTTGAACTGTATCAAGCGGGGTGCGCACTCTTTAAAGTACGATTGTTTTGATCTGTTCCCTGTGTGTTTTTTGCAGCTTTTCCGACGCGTGGCAGCTGCCTTGCCTGGAATGGAAAGCACACAAGACAAAAGTAGAGAAGACAGTATCCTTTATGCGCCTGTGCTGCGATTCGGTGGCGGCAAAGCGCTGCCAGGCATTACCGTGGACGAGGAAAACGTAGACCCCGAATAAGAAGGATGAAGAAGGAGGGAGCAAAATCTTTCCTGCAGCCCTCAGTCATCCCCAAAAGGAGAGGGGGAATAGGGGCAAGTAACCTTTGAGCCTGAAGTACGGAGGAAGAAGGCTTGGGGGGATAGAAGGCTGGGGGTGGCGGCCTCTACTGTAAAGCAGGGGAAGTAGGGATGCTTAGGGCTACCAGGTAGTGTAAAAGTGAGGACAACTGAATGAAAGCTGAAGGGAGGACGATGGGAAGGTGCAGAAGGGTGCAAACAGATCCAGAAAGATTCTTTGCTCGGTGTTTGAGCAGGTTGGATGTGGGGAGGGAGGGGGGAGACTGCAGGAGAAAAGAGCTGCCTGGAAAAAAAGCTTTGTGGCTTTTGCAGAGCAGACGCTCAGATCTGGCTTGCAGACTAAGCTAGGTTGGAAGGGACCTCTGTAGGCTCCAACCCTCCTGCTCAAAGCAGGGCTCGCTCCAAAATCAGACCAGTTTCTTAGGGTCATGTGTAGGAAAACTTAAGACATCTCCAAGGATGGAGATCCCATAACCTCCCAGGGCAGCCTCCCCGTGGTGCTTGACCCCAGACAGCTCCGGGCAGGCGTCTGCATGGTGGGTGGGAGGAGAAGACTCAGCTGAAGGGATCAGCCTTGGGAAAGGGAAAGGAGGTGGCATGAGGGATGGAAAAGGGATAAAGCTTTCTGCATAACAAGCAGCATGGCTAAACCTGAGATTCCTACCTGGCCAGCTGGGTGTGTTTGGGGAGGGCAGTTAAGCCCGTGAAGGTGCTTTCGTGAGAAAACTGTAGGGAGTGGTTGTGGTTGCTTAGCGTAGCTCTGACGGTGAAAAGTTCTGTGGTAACCGAGCTGCTTCTCACAAATCTCACCCAACTACCCCTTTCTCCTCGCTTGGATTAGAGAGGAATGGTGGTGCAGAAGGTGGAGAGAGGGCTGCCTGCCTCTGCACGCTGCTCCTCCCGCAGCAGGGAGCGCTGGACGGGAGCTGAATGGACAAAGAGGGGGGGAAATCACGGTGGGTACTTCCAGGTGGGAGCAAAGAAGGGGTTGCATTGCATCTTGACGGAAAGAATTGATGAGATGCTGGAAGTGGGAGAGCTTTTTTTTGAGAAGAGGAACTTGTTCAGGTTTTATTTGCAGCAGGGATCATGTAGCTGGTAAATGGAGGAGAAATGGTGCTTTGGAGGAAGGATGCGGCAGGAACTGTGGGAGAGGACAAGCCTGGTGCTGAAACTACGTCTCCTGGAGAGCGTAGGGGAAAGGAGGATTTGGGAAGCTGCGGATTGCAACTGCTAAGGCACAAGCTTTGTGCGGTACGGACTCGATTGATCAAAAATACTTCGTTTAGGCGGGTCACCAAAAGGTTAATGAGCAACAATCTTTATTAATGAGAGGGACGGTGGCAGAATGCACAGGCGCTGGCTGATGGGCCTGCGGTTTCCCGATCGGGGAATTTGATGGTCGGTCTCTAAATGGGAGTGCAATAAGGGCACTTTGAATTTGACTTCCTACAGACTGCAGATAGCAGGACCTGAACACCGTTGTCTCCCAGGCAGCTGCGCTAGGATTAACGGGGGGGGGGGGGGGGGGGTGGGGGGAGATTTTCCCTAGGCTTTTTTGCAGAATGTTGAGGGTTGAAGGATCTTGAACTGCTCGTGCTCGGCGATGAAGCCGGCAAGGCTCATTTTGAGCATCTCTGCCTCTTAAATCTGTGTCGAGGTTTAGATCAGCGAAACAGATGGACCAAATGTTTGAGATGAATTACGGG
>JADKXX010010968.1:0-15650 GCA_017310255.1 Butorides virescens | reverse complement strand
GCTGCTGGCTGGCGGCGGGGCGGTTGAACTAGGGGAAGGATTGATGGGAGAGGCCAGGAGCGTCGCATCTGCGAGCTGTGGGTGGTGTTGGTACTTGGAAGGGGGGGTTAGTGAGGCGTGAGGAGGAATGGCCTCGCTAGAATGTGCTGCTGGGGGATTCTCTTAGCAGAGCACCCGCTGCCATCCGTATTCACACCGCTTATTCCAACCCAGACAGGCTCTCCTGCCTGCCCCGAAGCGAGTGCGGGCAGGGGAGCCGGAGGGAAGTACGTGCCAGTTGTAGAGGAGCAGGAGTTTGAGAAGGAAGGCAGTTGTCCCATCCGTGGCTTCCTCCAGGGACCTCCAGGCCTTGGTTGTTCTTTGAGCCAGCAGGTTGACCCCCTCCTGGGTGCCCATTTGATTTGAAACTCTGGGATTTGGAGCTGTTACTGGTTCCCTCTGAGAACAGTGATTAGATCCTTCAGCGCGTGGATCTTTAATTACTACAGCAGTCGCTTTGGAACAAGAAGAGGTCGCTGGGAAAAAGCAAACTTTGGTTAGAGAGAGAGATTTGGGCTTTGACGTTGTTCCTGCTACCCACTTAAGACCCGTGCCAATGCCAGGGCAAGAGGGGCTGCTGAGAAACCTGCACTTGGACTTTGGTTTGAAGCTGGTCTTTTCAAGAGCTTCCAAAAAATCTTTTCAAGAGCTTCCAAAAAATCTTTTCAAGTATTTTGGTGGGAAATACCAAACTGAAAACGCCGGTCAAAAAATCCTGTCCTGCCAGGTGCTTGGTTGGGAGACCAAATCCTATTATCTATTTCCCTTAACTTATTTCTTCCAGTGATCGACATAAAACTGGAAAAGCCTCAAGAGCAGCCTGTCAGTGAAGGAGGCTGTTCCTGCTAATACCACGTGGCTTCTACCTTTCTCCAGAACATCACTGCTTTCCCTCCCTTTACTCTTCATTGACTGCAGTGTGAATATTGGCTTGAACCTTCCCCTTTCAGTAATAACGTATTGCAGTTCATCATCGCTGGCTGTCTCGTGGAGATGATCTATTAGCTTCACAAGCACACACACACACACACACACAAAGAAAATGTCAGTGTCTTCATTATTTATAAGAAAAAAAAAAAAAAACAAAAAATTCCAACATATTTTATTTATAACTTTTAAAAAAAAAAAAAAAAAAAGAAAAAATAGGTACAATTTCTTAATATTTGTTCCTTTTTTAATATGTTATGATATTGCACTTTGAAATGATGGCAACTGAGTAAGTTTTGAATTGGACTTAGACGAGGTGTACGTGCAGAAGAATGCTTGCAAATCTTACCCACTCGATATCTCTTAACAAACTGGAAACGACTAGGCAGCAGTCAGGGATGCAAGCGGAGGTGGCATATGCCAAGGTTTAAATGCTTATCCTTACAATAATAAAAACCAAACCCCAAACCCAAGCTCTTAATCTTTTGAGCAGAGATAGTCTGACTCGTTTTCAAACCCCCAAAACGGTTTCGGAAACCTTAGCAGTGGGGGGTTTGACACCACGAAAGGCTGCTGGATTTTTTTTTTTAGTTCTTGCAGAGGCAACGTGAACACATTTCCAAGAAAGCATACCGAGAAAATGCAAAGGCTCTTTCTGAACGGGCTTGAACGGCTTTGGGAGGATTTTGGGGGGGGAAGGAAAGGGTGGATGTGCATTAGCAAAACACTTGCAGGAAACAGGGAAATATGTTTCAAGTGCAAGATGAGTTTTAAGAGCATTTTTTTTTTTTTTTCCTTTTACGTAGAACACCAACGAGGTAAATTATTACCGCCCGAGAGGTGGGAACGTAACGTCTCAGCTGGTTGGAGGAAAAAGCGTTCTGCTTCTTTTTTTTTTTTTTCCTTTTTAGGGGAAAAATTAAGTGAATTCAGGACTGGCGCTAAAACCTGCCGCAGCGGATTGAAACCTTTTAAATTTGGCAGAAAGAGGCAAGAGCAGCTGGATTTCCCAGCGGAGATGCTGTGCTCACAGGCCAGTTCCCAGCTGGGAGAGAGGGGGGGACGGCGGAAGGGGGAATTGCAGCCGCTTTTCCGTAGCGTGGCCGTAGGTCGACTGGGGAAGGGGCCTTTACCTGGGGCGTACAGAAATCTAGTTGAGAGATCTTAGCTGGGGAGGAAGGGAGATTGATAGGATGAAAACCGAGTTGTGATTATGCAGATTTATGCCTTTATTTTTTAGCTTTTTTTTTTTTTTTTATGTTCAGTCTTCCAAGTTGGTTTAGTTTGGTTCACTAGAGCTGTATAGTTTGGTTAAACGACGAGTAATTTAGTTTTCTATTTAACTAGGCTTACGATTAACCGTTTTTCTTCGATATTTATTTCTCGGCTTAATTTTTTTTTTTTTTTTTTTTTTACTGTTTTCAGTAATTATTTTTGTTCGTTTCGCTGAGGAATCTTTAGAGCTTTGCTGATGTCGCGAGATGTAGCTACCTGAGAAACACGGAATCGAACACACTAGAAGTGCACCCTTTTAATCTTTACTAGTCATTGTGAAGTTGCTGTGTAAGTTAATAAACACAATTGTAAATACATTTGTTTGCTGGGCGAATCTGGCTGAGTTACAGTGCAGGAAGGAATTCTTGAGTCTGTGTTGCGATTGCTACTTAAAGGAACAATTGCAAGCAAATATTCAGGCTCCTCCTTTGTTCTCTTCTGCCCCTCTTTACCATCTAAAATAACCAACCGGGGGGGGAAAGAGAAAGGGAATCGTCCTCACCACCACTTTCACCAGGGAACGGGCATAAAAAGTTTGGGATTCTTCAGTCCTGAAATGAATGCCAGGCTCGCGCCCTGCCCTGGGTTTAGAGCAGCTCTGCACACCAATAACTTCAAAGGCAGAACGAGATGTAAAGTGCTTTTATAATGCAATATTAAAGGCGAGTTTTTTTGACGTGGCATGTCTTGAAATAAACATCAATGATACGTGACAAAGGATCATTCTTTATTTAAAAGAAACTCTTGGGGGGAAGGAAACCTGGCTACTTTTCCTGTATTGTACTGTTCTTAACTGTGCAAAACCGCTTCATCTTGCTGCTTTTTCGCTTTGCTTTGCTTTTCGGTTCTTCGCGCAGCTTACGTTGCTCATCATTTGGCTGTTTTTCCACAAGCCCATGCTTTTTTTTTTTTTTTGCTTCTGATATAACCAAGCCCCCCCTCCGTTTCCCGGAGTCAGGAGCTTTAAGCACTGGATTTGCAAGGAGCTGGCTCACCACAGCCGACTGCTTTTAACGGAAGCCGCTCGCAGAGAGCGGCTCCACACCCGGGAGCAGATTTGGTCCGTGGGGCCTGTTAGAACTTGGCTCTAAAAAAAAAAAACCAAAAAAAGATCTAGAGAGGAGCGTGCCCACGAGCTCTGTGTTCAGCACAGCCCAGCGCTGGGGTGCAGGAAGGAGGACGAGTCGTCGGGTGTTTGGCGCTTACCCCCCAGGAGGACCCTGAGGTCTGCTCAGGACAGCCAGGTACGTGTACCGCACGTCCTTGCTGCCAGTCCGTGCTTAGCGTGACTAATCCTGTCCTAATCCCAGTTTTCCAGATAAAAGACACTTCCAAAGTGAGCACAGGAGCAATGCAATCTCAATTTAGTTTTGTTTTTTGCCACCATAACTCCTCGCCCCATCTGTCTGTCAGCTTTTTGGTTTTAATTTCATTTTGCTCCATCGACATGGCCGGTAGAACCGTGGGAACAGACTTTTTTTTTTTTTTTCCTTAATGATGATTTTGTAAACAGTGAAGGTTTCTGCTCCGGTTCTTTTCTCCTCCCCACTCTGGCTTGATCGTTGTACAGTACATTACGCAGCTATTCCATTGCTCACTTTTTGTCTTGATCCAAGTAGTTGAAGAAATTGTATAAGGGGGGGGGAAAAAAGGTTCCTTTTCTTCATGTTGGAATGTCACTGGTACCTCAGCTCTGTTTGATAATATGAAACAACAACTACGACGACGACGACGAAAATCCTTAGCGCTTGAACTAAATAAATACCTGTCTCATTGGAAAGCTCTGGGTCTCTTCTCTAAGTCCGTCCAGCAGAACGCAGGGGGCTGCAGGGCGCCAGGCTGCTCACCGCTTCTTGGGTGTGAAGTGCTGCAGGAGGCTTTTTTTTTTTTTTTTAAGGGCAAGAATAAGCTTTTTTTTGTGGATTTTTGAGGAAAAAGAGCGGAGTTGCGTGCTTGCTTTACCGTTCCATACGGTGTCTCTGCCGTTGCTCCCGGCGAGCGACGAGTTGATGGCGAGGACGGGTACGGAGAGCGCGGCCTCTGCCTTGCTGCAGCCGTGCTTTTCTGGGCCTTTCTCGCTCTTGAAATCCGGCCCTTTCCTCCCTTCCCTTTCGCCAAGGTTGATTTCGGGCGCGTTGCGCGGCCTCGCCGCTGCCTGCTCCCCCTTCCCTGCTCTGCGATGCCCGGTGAGGGCGGGCGGACCGGCCCCACCGTCCTTGAGGAGCAGCCTCCTTAAGCCTCCACCTCGCTGGAGATCGGCGGACGAGGGCCGCGGGGACGGGTCGGTGAGTACCAGTAATGGATGCTCTTTGACGGAGTTGGCCTTGTATTATTTCAGGGGAGTGAACTGGTTTTTGGTCCGGTGACGCCAGCCGCCCTATCCTCTGTCGCTTGTCTGAGCTTTTCTGCCTTGAAAGGACCGTCGAGAAATTGGTCGTTACATTTGACGAGGAAGAAACTTGAACGTAGTCGTGGAGCTGCAGCGATGTGCTGGAATTAGTGATATTTTGTCAGCGGGGGGGGTGTGGGCAACTTCTGTTCCTTGTACCTGGCACGTCCTGGGTGGGAGCACGCCCCGAGGGCTTCAGGGAATGGGAGGATGCAACCCCTTCGCCTCTCGGAAGTGGATTTAGGATTGATCTGTTGGAAGGAGCTGAATTTGGGAGCGGGTGTTTGTCTCCTGGGTAGCGCCGAAGTGTGGCGGTCCCCGCTGCTGCCGTTCGTAGCCTTGGGGCTGTCGCCTCGCGTCCTGGTAGCCCGGTGTCCCACCTATACCGGGGTTAAACTGGAGAGAAAGGGGCTGTTTGTGGGCAAGGCGTGGTCTGGGGGCACCCAGCAGCTCCGGCGTGGGACGCTGGTCCTGGCCGCTGGCGGGGCAAGCTCTCTGCTCCCAGCCTTGCTGGTTTTTATTGGCTATGAAGTCAGACGGGGAGCGTTGGGCTGGGATTAGGGGGTGCCTCGCGCCGGCGTTCGCCGATGGCCTCTTTGTCTGCTCTGCTGGTAGGGGCAGCTCGGATTTTCCCCGGGCTGGAGGAGCCGCAGCGTCCTCCTGGCAGCCTCTGCAGCGCTGCCTGGAGCCACCGCCGCCGCCGTCCCCTCACCGCACGGTCTTGGATTTTGCTTCCAACACCCAAATCCACAGCGAACCAGGCGGTGAGAGGGCTCTACCTGATGCACCAGCACCTTTTTCCACGCTGGGGCATGTAACACCCCGAAAGGAAGATAAATGGGGGGGTGGGCAGGCTCAAAACAGCCTCTTCCATCTTAAAAAAGACCCATTTTATTTTTTTTTTTCCTTTTTTTGCCCCTTTAGCCACCTTTTCCTTCCCCACCCTGGTCCGAGCACGCACCGAAATCGAACGCAGCTTTTTGATAAGGTATTTGGGGTCCTCTTGTAGGGGCTGAACGTAACCCACCGCCCAAACCGATGCCGAAACGCCTGGCTCGGGCGTGTCGGGAGTTAAACGCCAGTGTGGTTGGGGAGGATGAGGAGCAGGGCAGGGCTGAAGGCAGCTGGGGGATGCTCCTGCTGCCCCAGGGCTCTGCCCCGCTTGGCTTCGGAGGCAGGAGGATCTCCCCGAGCGCCGTTTCCCAGTGAATCTTCCAGGCTTGCCACCTGTTCCCGAGGTTTTGGGTATAAATTAAAGCTGCTTTGAGTGCTCGCTGTCGGCCACCCGGAGAGCGCGTCTGGAAGGAGGATCCCGTGAAAGGCTTGATTAAACGTACCGCTAATTAAAGCACTGAAATCGTTCTGTAACCCCCCCTGCACACGCCCGTGGCGCCGCCTGTCCTCGGGTACGGGGTCTTGGGAGGGAGAACGCGGCTCCTGTCGATGCTCCCGGGGCTGGCGGTGGCCTTGGCACCGACCTTTCCCCCCTCCCTGCCTTCATCCGAGCTCGGGAAGAGGGAACGGATGGAAATTAGAGGCTCGATCCCGACATTTGCTGCGGCGTAGCAGCCCGCCGCGCAGCTCCTTTATTTCCAGAGGAGCGGGGTTTGATCGCAGCGAGGGTCAAGTTGGTTCCTTTGCTGTGACGTTCGGGATCTGATCGTACCAGGCTGTTCGTCGGGGACACTCAGGCGTTAACCACTCGCGCCTGGGTCCTGCCTGCAGATCCTAGCGTGTTAATCCTCGTTTCGGAGGGGTTTTGGAGTCGTTCTGGGCTTCACCTGGTGTTTGGAGCTCTGGCAGCTCTGGCTGCTGGGAGAGAAGGGGTCGCACGAGTCTGTATTTGGGTGCGGATGGAGTGGATCGACCCTAATTTCTCTTTTTGGGTGCTTCTTGTACCTCTGGTCCTGCGCAGCGCCGGTCCCAGTCGGCACCGAAGGCCCCCGGGAAGCCCCTCTCCCGCGGGCGAAGACCTGAGCGGAGCGGAAACCAAGCCCAGGTGGTTTTGTGGCCGATGGCTTCTGTTGTTTGTGCTTCCTAATTTCTTTTTAACCGATTTAATTGCTCCTTCGTTTAGCTTCCTAGCGAGGGGTCTGCCTGCCATCGGCTGCTCCCACCCGCCAGCGTGAAGAGCCCAGGAATCGCCGCCTGCTGGTCCCTCGGTGGCTTTCCCCGCATCGCTCAGTGTCCCTGGATCTTCGGGAGACCCGGCACAGCCCCGCTTGGTAGGAGAGAAGCAGGATCAGCCCTGGGACGTTCGGGTACCGCAGGGACGGGGAGCGCGGGGGTCTGAGCCGGGGAAAAGGAGCTTTTTGCAGGATGCGGCGTGGAAAGGAGTGGCGCCCGTTCCCAGGTTGTGCTGCTCTTGGCGAAGCGTTTCCAGATGTTTCCATCTCCGGGCGTCTCTCACCCTTGCGTGGTCGATGCCTGCTAGCGGCTCGCTGGAATTGGGCTTGCCCAGGAAAAGCTCCGGCTTTTCCCAGATTTTTCCAGCTCCTGGGATTGCTCAAGGCCCGGAGAAAAGAGGGCTTAGGGGATGTCCCCCTGCTTGGCGTGTCCCTACAGACTCTCTCTGCCCAGCCCACACCGCCTTGCACCGCAGGTTCTGCTGCTGGCACTGGTTTATTACTGGTTGACAGGCGGCTGAATAGGAGCCAGCAGGGTGCCCAGGTGGCCAAGAGGGCCAGCAGCATCCTGGCTTGTATCAGGAGTGGTGTGGCCAGCAGGAGCAGGGCAGGGACCGTGCCCCTGTGCTGGGCACTGGGGGGGCCGCCCCTGGAATGCTGGGGTCAGGGTTGGGCCCCTCCCTCCCCGAAGGCCCTGGGGGGGCTGGAGCGTGTCCAGAGAAGGGCAGCGGAGCTGGGGAGGGGTCTGGAGCCCCAGGCTGCTGGGGAGCGGCTGGGGGAGCTGGGGGGGGTTCAGCCTGGAGCAGAGGAGGCTGAGGGGAGCCCTCATCGCTCCCTACAACTGCCTGAGAGGAGGGGGGAGCCGGGGGGGTCGGGCTCTGCTCCCAGGGAAGGGGCGATGGGACGAGGGGCAACGGCCTCAAGTTGTGCCAGGGCAGGGTGAGGTTGGGCCTGGGGAACAATTCCTTCCCCAAAGGGCTGTCAGGGGCTGGAAGGGGCTGCCCAGGGAAGGGGTCGAGTCCCCAGCCCTGGGGGGATTTAACAGCCGGGCAGAGGCGGTGCTGAGGGCCAGGGTTTGGGGGTGGGATGGCAGGGGGAGGGGGGCGGTTGGACTCGATGATCTTAAAGGGCTTTGCCAACCGAGGTGATTCTGTGATTCCCACCGGGGCTGGGCTCAACCCCGGGGGGCTCCATGTCCCGGGCTGCTTCGTTAGCAGCCAGGCGCGCTTGCTCCGCGTCCCGGCTGAGGGGACAGCGCCGGGGGAATCCCCGTCAGCGCTAATTAGTGACAGTGGTGGCAGCTGGGGCTGGGCCCTTTGTACCCCGGTACCCTGGGAGCTCGTGGTGGGGACAGGAGGGGGGGTCCCCTCCCCAGCTGCCAGTGCCCGCGGCGGGGCTGCCCCATCCCTCTCCTGCCGCAGGTCCCGCTCCCCGGCTCGGCCCAGCCGCGTGGAGGACAGAGCTGTCGCTCCCCAAACCCTGCTTTTGGGCCCGGGGGGGGGACACACCCTGCACAAGGGTCCTCTGGTCCTGCAGGGACAGGTTTAGGTGAGGGTGAGGATGGAAAATAGGTCGGAAAATAGGTCGGAAAGCGGGGCCGGCAGCCCCGCGCGTTAGACGGAGCGGGGCCGGGCGCGGTGCAGCCTCCGCGGCTCCTTTTCCATCTGATGCGCGTCCTAAAAGTGGTCGCGGGTTTTGTTGTTTTATTTCTCTGTGTGTCTGTGTGTCCGTGTGTCCGTCCCCCTCCCCGCCGGCTGTTGCAGCAGGAATAACCGCGGGGTCCGGGGCTCGGCGGCAGAAGCGAGCGCGGGGAGGCGGAGAGGTGAGTGTGCCGAAACCCTGAACCCGGCTTAGAAAACGCTAAATTTTTTCTAAAAGCAGGGGGCAGGCCAGGCTCAGCTTCTCTCTGCTTTGCGAATTAACTAGACCCGGGGATGCCTTTAAGCCGACTCCAGGCTTAAACCGGGGCTGGCGGGTCCCTTGGCTGCACGGGGCCCCTTCGCGGATGGAGCTGGCTCGTCCCGCAGGCTCCGAATTTGGGCTGAGCCGCTCCGCCAGCGTGACCGTGGGCTCCAGCACCGCCATGGAGCCACGGTGAGGGGGGTTTTTCGGGTGTTTTTTCCCCTTTTTGGTGCATCTGGGTGCTGCAAGGTCCGCTCGAGCCCCGGCTGCGCGGGAAGCAGGGGCGGAGGTTTGAGCTTTCCAGTAGCCCTCGCGCGGCTCTCGGAGCTCCCAGTTGAAAAGGGAGGAAAAATGGGGTGCAGGAGGAGACGCGGGGGGAGCTGGTGACACCCGCGCGTAGCTCTCGGGGGGGGGACGACCTAAACCTTCCCACCCCCTGGTGGAGATCGCCGAGGATGAGCAGCCCCCTCCTCATCCTCACTCACCCGCAGGCTGGGTCTCATTTTTCGCTGCCTTTATTAGACTGTGGCTCGCTTTTTATTTTTTGCTTCCATTTTTTTCTTTTTTTTTTTTTTTTTTTTTTCCTCTCTCCAAAAATCGAGGCTGTTGACGGGAGCGGGTTTGCAGCAGGGGAGGCCGGGGAGGATGAGGACGGTGTTTTGGGACATCCCGATTCCCTGCCAGGCGCGGGGACGAACTGATCCGGGGCTTTAACGGCAAGAGCGGGCTGGGGCGCTGGGGTTTTGGGGTTTTTTCTTTTTTTTAATCTAGCTGTGGTTTTTGTTTGCGATTCTGGAATTTGTTTAATATTGACGATGTCTCCAGGATCAAATCCTGCCTCTAAGGGCGACGCTGGCAGCTGCGCCTCTTCCCCCCTTCCCTCGACGTCCGCCCGGTGCTGCCCAACGCAGCACGGAAAGGTGAGCAGCCCCTTGTCCCCTGGCGCCAGCCAGAGGGGGCCCTGTGTGTCCCCCTAATCCCAAATCCCCGCTTCCAAGATCCTGGCTTGGCTGCCAGAGAGTCTCCCTGCTCCCCAGGGAGAGCTGCCCTTGTCCCCAAGGTGATTTCTCCCCCTTCTCTAAGAATCAAAATTGCTGTGTCCCTCCCAGTGGTGCCTGCCGGGCAAGCTGTGATATTCCCAGGACAATTCCTTGTCCCAATTCCCAAGGGATTTTGCACCATTTCTCCAGCTTGGCCAAGCCTCGGGGACCAGCACGAGGCTGGAAGGGGGTTGGAAATTCTGCAAAGGTTTTCATCACCCTTTAATCTTTAAGCTCGAGCGTCCCTGGGCTTGCCTCTCCTGTCCACGCTTGCTCCGGTGCTGGAGCCTCCCCCCAAAAAAGCCCTTACAAAGCAGCGGTGCTGCGGGCTTCCAAAAAAATCAGCCAGAATCCCCAAAATAGCTGCTTGGAGCAGCACCCGCTCTCTCCCTCAGTCCAAAAAAACCCCCGGGTATTTCTGCAGCCAGCTCCCTGCGGAGATCTGGGGGGGGGGGCAGAATTGAGCCTGGTTTTGGGCTGGGGCAGCTCCCCGGGCAGCTCCCCAGGCCCTCTGAGGGCGGCAGTTGGACACTGGGGGGGTTTTGGGGTATGGTTTTTTTCGGGGGGAGGGGTTGGGGGGTTGTCTCTGAAGCACGTGGGGGTTATTTAATGCAAAAGCTGGGGAGCGGATGGGTTTGGGACTGGACCTTTGTCCCCAGGATGCAGGGGGCCAAGCAGGCTGGTTTTGGGAGGCCGAGGGTGGCTCAGGGCGGGTACCAAGCCAGGGGTGAGTTAAACCGGGCTGGGGAGGCAAAGGGGGCTGTGTTGGGGGAGGGCTGTGACCCAGGTTGGGGGGGGGGGGGCCACATCCTGCGGGAGGGGAGCGTGCGGGGCTGCTAAAACCAGCACGGCATCCACATGAAGGAGCCCAGGGCGGCGCCGGTGGCCGCCCCCGCCAGCAGCCCCAAGGCCATCTGGTCCCCGGAGACCCGGTAGGGATCCTCGCGCACGATGACGTGGGTCACCCCGGGAGCTGCAAGGCAAAAAGGGGAGGGGGTTGGGGGGTGAGCTGGGGGGCTGGCAGGGGGACACCGCCCTCCTGGCATCCCCCGGTGCTAGCGGAGGGGCCTGGATGTGCTGCTGAGGGGTGCCACTGGAATGGGATGGCAGGGGGGGAAGACCCCCCCCACTTTTTTGGCTCTCACTGTGTCCCCTGCGTAGCCACGGCTCCACCCCAACCATGGCAAACAGCCCCCACCCCCAGTGTGCCGAGGGGGAAGCTGTGACCTCCCCTCCCAGCCCAATTAAGCTGGTAACAAGGTGAAGCATCGGCCAAAAAATGGGGGAGGGATGGGGTGAATCAGGATCCGGCCAATGATCCTGAGCCACCGGCTGGGGCCACCCACCTCCGTACTGGTGGCCATAGTGGCCGGAGCTGATGTAGGCGGTCTGGTGGGAGTCGAGGGGCACCGTCTGGTAGTAGTCGTCATCGTAGGGGTCGTAGACGTGCACCTGGGAGCACGGTGTGAGGTTGGGGTCCAGACCCCGGGCACGCTGGAGCCGCAACCCAGCCGGCGTTGGCCACGGTGGTGCCGTGCCTCAGTTTCCCCCTCGTGTGTGACGGGGCCCAGAGTGTCCGAAATGCCAGGGGCAGCCTTTGCTCAGGGCCCCGAATCGCCTGCCTGTGCTCAGGTCACCTGAACTGTATCGTGTGTCCCCCCCCCCTGACACCTGAACTGTGTCCTCCCCATCACCTTAACTCTTCCCCCATTCCCCTTAACTTGGCTTCTGTCACCATAACTGTCTTCCCCATCACCTTAAATTCGGCTCCATTCCCCATAAGCGTCCCCGTTCCCCTTAACTGTGTCCCCCACCACTGCACCTCTACCCTCGTCACCCCAAACCAGGCTCACCCTCAGCTCTGCCATCTTCCATCGGTGGCATCCCGAGCCAACTGCTCCATCCCCACCCCTTCTCCTCAACCTTTTTCCCTCATCTGGCTCCAGGGCTTTTACTCCCCGTGCCCCGATGGGCGCAGGGTCTTGGGGGGCCACCCCCCCCAAGTTCAGCATCAGCCCCGGCAGGGGGAATTTGGGTTGGTGTAACCCCCACCCACACCCTGCCCGAAGCCTGGCCCCCTGCTTTGGGGGATGAAACCTCACCGGGGTGGATTTAGCCTCCAGCACGGCCATCTTCCAGGCGCTGCAAACGAAAGGGAGGGACCCAGTTTTGGGGTGGGAATGGTCCCCGCTGGGCACACGCATCCCCTTCCCTCCCTCCCCTCCCAATTCAGCTCGGCTGTGGCTGCAGGGCTGGCACTGGGCTAATAGGATGGGATGGTGCCAGGAGGTGCCCGATGCCACAGGGATGGGCACGGGGCTAAACCCTCTCCCTGGGAATGGCCCCGGCTAAAACAAGGGCCGGCAGGAAAATGGCATCTAAATTGGGGGGGAAAAGCGAGTAACGGATGAATTTCCATTCAACTGAGGTCAAGCTCAATTGACCAAGCTCAGCTTGGCTACAGCTGAACATCTCCCTCCATCTAAGTTCAGCTGAAGGTTTCCCAATTCTTATTTTTTATATATATTTTTTTAAATTTTTAATAAAAAAATTTCCATTTTTGTAAAAAGAAAATTCTTAATTTTCATAGAAATAACTAGAAAGGGGAACAGCGCTAAAAGCGGGCGTTTCCTCCTGCCGGGCATGGCCTTAGGCCAATAAAGATTTCACTTTCACGCTATTTTATCGCCAAATAGCGATGAAAACCCTTCCCCAGTGATCCTCAGTCGGGCCGAGAGGTGATTTCTCATCCAGGAGGGAAACCCACCCCGGAGGAAACCGACTGCTTAAAAATAGCTGCTTCTGGCTCTGAATTATCCAGCGGGAAAACCAAATCTGCGCCTCTCGCCCCTGCGAGAGCAAACAAGAGCCGCGTGGGGTCTCAGCCACGGGTGGGACCTGGTGGGGGCGGGCCAGGGCTCTTTCCAGGCTGGGATAATTGGGGTGAAAAAGCCACGGAAGGGATTTTTGGCTTACACGGCGTCGTCCTCGCTCTCGGCGCACAGCGTGGTCTTGGAGCCGTCGCGCAGCACGACGGTCAGCAGGCAGTCGCGGCTCTTCCCCTCGGGCGGCTGCACGTCTGGGGAGAGGAGGGGCAGGATCCGGCCTGAGTGAGAAAGATGCCCCAGAGACCCTCCCCGCCTGCCCACGTGCCCTCTCTGCTCCAAATTACCCCGGCATGAGCAGCCTCCCCCCCCCCGCGTGCTGCCAGCGGATGCCACCATGAACACCGCTGGGAAGGCCGTGCTCGCAATTCACGTTTAATTTCGGCTCCGTCTCCGCTTGCAAGACCCGGTTGGGATCTCAAAGGTTAAAAGCCAACACGAGCGAAGAGCTGGCGAGCAGCAACTTCCACCCCCACGGCAAAAAGGAAAATGCAAGGACGGAAAATTGCCAAAAAACCTCAGCTGAACTGCCTTCGCTTTGAATTTGCCGGATTGCAGCAGGCACCCAAATTTTGTCGAAGCACGAGACGCTCGCCGCTGGGGTGGGATCACGTGCAAGAACGAAGTCTTAAATCCATGAGGCTCGTTTGTGCCTGCACCTTCCCCCAGCTCCGAGCCCGGCGGGACCCTCCGGTGAGGATAAACCTTTGGCTTCGTGCTCCCCACCGTGGCGTCCCGGCTTCGCCGCCGCTCGCAGCCCAAGAAAGGCGCTTTGTGTGGCGGCCGTGGGCTGCCGGGGCCGAGCCGAGCTGCTGCTTTGTTCTCCTTGTTTGTGCGAGACGGCGAGGGATGAGTCAGGGCCGTGGGATCGTGTTTTGAACACGCGCAAACCAGGAGGAGAGTTTCTCCTTCCTTCCTTCCCCATGGAAAAGCAACGGAAGAGAAGACGCAACGCACATCTCACAGGGGACAGCCTGGCACTGGGGTGAATTAGGCAGCCTGGAATTTTTTGGGGGGGGCTATTCTAGGTGTACACAAGCATGTTTCAGACCCACAGAGCATAAATTAAATGGGATACACAGAGCGTCCGGTGCGAGCTGGGGCTGTGGGGCTTGGCTCACCTCTGCACTCGCGGCCGGTCCGCACGTCCCGGCAGCTGTATTTGACGTGGATCCGGCCGTCCATGTCGCGCATGGTCTCGTCGTGGTAGTAAACCAAGCTCCCGTCCAGGTAGAGGACGAACCAGTTTCTCTTCCAGCGGCGCAAAATGGAGCCTGATGGGATGGGGAGGAGGTGAAGGACCCCGGTGAAGCCGGGGGGATCCGGCCACCGTGCTCACCAAATTCATGGCTGTCCCCCCAAATTGGCAGCCGGATCCCACCACCCCCTTTGGAAGCCGCTGCAGCCCGCAGGACACCCGTGCCTGGCATGAGCACCCAGGGCAGCGTGGCCAGGTGGCTTTAAATTAAAAAGGCTGCCAAAAAAAGCCATCAGGGCATCTTGGTGCTGCCCCGCTGTGTGTGCGGGACTGCATCCAGCCCCGGACATGGAGCCGGGCGTCTGTTTTCGTGGCAGACGGCCCCTCTCTCCTCTTACGTAAATCTGCGAGCGGCTGAGCTGCGATTTCCTCGCTGCCATGGATTAACCACCCAGGTCAAGGCCTGTCCCCCCCCGCCCCCGTGCTTCCTCCCAGCATCCTGTACCCAAAACCACTCTGGGCTGGTTTTTTTTTGGGGAGGGCTCCCAACCTGGAAAGCTCAAGGGTCACACTTACTCTGCCGCCAAAGCCAACCGCTCTTCACCAGTGCCATGGCTGCGGGAGGGTTTTCCGGACCTGCTGGCGTGGGAAAAATAAGAGAGTTAAAATAGCAGCTCCCCCCTCTCCTGCAGCTTTTCCCCCAGCTCTCACTTCCTCACAGCTCCAGGAGCGAAGCGGGATGGGGAGTCACGCCTTGGTGCCCCCTTTTTTAGGGGGTGGGATGAGCTGAGCGCAGGGGTTAATCGGGGGTTAGACAGACGTGGGATTTCGTCATCTGGGCAACATCACGAAGGCAGGGAGGAGGAACTCCAGCCACCTTTCCTTCTGCCTTTAATCTCATTGGGATTTAGGGATTATCATCCCATGGAGGTAAATGGAGAAATCCGGGCCGTGTATGAAAACAGGCAGTAGCTCCCCACGGCCCCAGTAACTTTCCATGGCAAACGACAGCCCTGCTCGTTTGTTTTCCCTGCCTGGATGGAAATTAGTCCTTAATAAGGCCATGAAGTCATCGCTCCCTGGGTCCCCAAGCAGAGCTGACACCCTAGGGCCAGGCAGGAGCCATTCCCCAGCCACAGCTTCCCCCCCCATCCACCATCAACCAGGGCCCCAGCACCCCACTGTTGGGGGCTCAGCACCCCAGGACAGCCCAACTGGGTCCCCTCCTGGTCTGGGGGCACACCGAGGCACAGACCCCCACCCAGTGCCTCCGTACCTGCCTTACCCAGTGTCCCAATCCCCAGGGTATCTGCACCCCCCCTGAAGTCCATGGCCCTGGTGCCCTCATTCCCCCTGACAACCACATCCCCTGGCACCCACGTCCCCCAGAAATCACAGCCCCTGGGCACCCTCGCCTGCCTGTACTCACGCCCCCCAAGTATCCCCATCCCCTGCTACCCCCACCCCTCAGTACTCACATCCCCTGTGGGCACCCTCGTACCCCTGTATTTGCAGCCCCCGCCCTGGTACTCACATCTGGTGCCCCCCATCCCCTGGTACCCCCATCCCTGATACCCTCTGTCACCTGGTACCCCCATCCCCATTACCCTCCATCACCCCATACCCCCATCCCCTGGTACCCCCCCATCCCCAGTACCCTCCATTGCCCGGTACCCCCATCCCCGGTACCCTCCATCCCCGGTACCCCCCATCCCCGGTACCCTCCATCGGCCGGTACCCGCCCATCCCCGTTACCCCCATCCCCTCGTACACCCCCATCCCCTGTTACCCCCCCACCCTCCATCCCGTCGTACCCCCCCATTCCCGGTACCCTCATCCCCCGGTCCCCGCATCCCCCGGTCTCCCCCC